>JAEQBH010002812.1:0-200141 GCA_016808115.1 Tetrastigma voinierianum
AATTTGTATACCTCCTTTCACTTTGCATAGCCGACTTTAGGCATGTTGGCAACCCAGGATAGGTTTGTGTTACCCACATTTGAAGACCAATGTAGTAATTGAAAAAAAAAAAAAAAAAAAAGAAGAAAAGAAAAATAAAGTCGTGAGCTTTGCCTTGAAACGAACACGATCCGTGGGGTATATGGCGAAAAGCCTTTGAAGCCCGATGCCCTAAACCTTAGTGGTTGGGAGTCATCGATTTTGTGTTCGATTATGGGTGGATGGAGTGAGTTTAACGAATTGTAGGTGCTTGATTTTCGAAGTCATACGAGTGCAGGTGAAGCACGTAGAGTTTGTGGTGTGATCGCACGGCGCGATGCCACCCAAGCCTTCAATTGGTTGGGAGTCGTATTGGGTGGACCCCAGTTACCGGACTTTGGTGAAGTCGGATTTTTAAGCATTGCGACCCTCTGATGTAGTTGAATAAAGAAAGGAGAGTGTAATTATCCCTATCTGGGTTGTTCAGCTTGACTTAAGACCGGCATGCCGGTCACTGGGTTGGGGGAGGACGATTTTGCGATTTATTGGCTGATCAGTTACATAAATAACCATTAGACTTTGGTGGAAATTCAAGTTGAGAATCATGGAACCAATATTGACTAAAAATTGTTCTTGTATGGTTTTAACCCTTTCATATCGGTTTTCAAGCTTTTGGTGCCAATTTCTCAGATTAAAGGTAATGTATTTGTATATACACCTTTTGAAAACCAGCCAAACTTTTTGAAAATCACTGCATGTATATCCTTATTGTTTTTGCATTGCTAAGGGACAAGCAACGTTTCGGTTGGGGGTGTGATCAGTACCCAAAAAGTGCTATTTTGAGCCACTATGTCGGATGGGTTTTAGCGAAGGTGCTTTTCTTTTAAATCGCCTCCGATTAACTGCCAATTGTTGAGGTCTTCTTAGTATCACTTATGCGTTTAGGAGGGTATTTTTGGTTGTTTCACAACGCGGTTTTTTACGTACTTTGGGAGTTCAATATCGATGTACGTGATGAACAATGAATTGAACTCAATTATCGACCATCAAACATACGAATCAAAGAAAGAAGATGAAGGCAAAGTGATGGAAATCAATGAGAAGAGGGTAGTAGGCCTTGCGTCACAGTGAAGATGGCAATTCCGGGGAATTTCGCTAAGATTACTTGAAAATTTATTTGGTTGCGAATTCTGTCATAGCGGCTTGCAATCTAAGCGAAATTGACAATTTAGCTAGACCCAGATTTTTAAAGCTAACCAGCGTTCATAGCGAAAAAATCCGATTCATTATCCTTCAAAAATTTCGCTAAGCTAGCGAAATTTCGCTAGCTAGCGAAATTGCCAATGCCTAGCGAAATTTTCTGATTTCGCTATCTCTTGGTGATTTCGCTACCTAGCGAAATTTTTGTGCCTAGCGAAATTCACTGCCTTGTCATACTTTTGTAATTAATGCAAACCGACTTCATTTTGGTGTATTACTCCCTTGTCCCTAATTTTAGCCAAAATGTTAGGCTTTATTAATAGTTTCACATAAATGGGTGGCTTTATATAAACCCCCATAGTTTTTGTAACCCTAAGGAAGAAATTGGAGAGAAATCTTTTGGGGCACATTTTCATTTTTATGTAAATATCTCCACGCCCCGGCTCGATTAGGGTTTTGTTTTTCTCTTTCTCTGCCCGCTCTTTCTCATTTCCTAGGCTGCCGAGCAACACTCTTGAGGACCAGCTTGACTCGAGATGCTTGGCTAAGCCCCTTTTCTTTGAAGAGAGGCCGCTAGCTTGGATTTGTGGGGCAGTTCTGAGTTGTCCTCATGTGTTGAATGCTACGAATGCTTGTATTTATGAAACCTCATCTTCTCAAACTAGGGTTAAATATCATTTAATGTCATTAATTTTGGCAATACTTACCATGCTTTAGGATACAGTGTATACTTATTGCTAGATACTGCTTGTGGTTTTTTAGATGGTCTTTACGAGCCACTTCGGGAAATGATGTTGAATGTTGGGGTTTAAATGAAAGGAGCTGTAGATGCATGTTACTGTGTTGGCTTCAATAAGGGAGTGATTAGAGGTTAGGTTGCTAGTTAAACAAAGAAGATCCGGTTATGGCTTGGACTATAGGTTGTTTGTCATAATACGAGGATAAAACCGAGGACACTTGATGCCTTATGTTATCAAGTTAGTGACCTAAATCTTCAAAGTTACTTTTTTCACACATCACTTCGATCTTCTGATTATTCGGTTTGGTTTTTCAAACTACTCACATTTTTGAAACAAATCCAATCCAAATAGAAAGCTTTTACCTTTTCACACTTATACCTTGAAATCTGTTCCTAGGATGAAAACCCATCCCCGTGTTCGACCCTAGACCGCTATACTGCGGTAGCTTGACTACGGCGTGGGAGAGGCTGGGACTACGATTTTGTTGATTAGCTCAGCGCTGCGTGGCACGAATCGGGTGGGGATGTCTTATTTTTCTACTCCCGGCCGATGCAGCAGTCACCACTGCTCTGGTTCAGGTCTCTATAACTTCTTGCCACGGGTCTATTGCCTTGGGTCTTTGTTTGTTATAAGCTCTTTCCCTTAGTGTGATGTTTTCCTTGACCTCATTCATTTTGGAATTCAGGTAACTGGAAGAGCTCACTTCATGCAATCTCCTAGGGTTTGGTTATGTGCGAGAGAATTTTTTCTTGCACTGGCTGTTGGTGATTAACACAGACGATGCGTGGGGTCATCTAATTTTTGTTGAGTGCCTTCAATGTTTCGATTTTTGAGTGAAGTACGAGCATTCAACGTCTTACACGTTTCTTCCACAAAGTTACCCACAACCTTGCGCAGGAATTCCACGATACGGCACGCTACATAAAGGGGATGAGGGTGGGGTTGTTCTTTAGCTATGAACACTGTGGGAGCATAAATTTGGGGAACGGCTTTCCATGATAGGTGGGATGATTCCTCCAATTTGGATTGTAGGTGTTCCCAAACGGAGCGTTTGTTGGTGGCTTACTTTGAGTCACTATGTTTGCCTGCTCTTGCATCAAATCCCTTACTGAGGAAGCAATTGAACACTGATCTCCTTGGTGACTAGTGGATTAGCAATTAAGCAGTGGAGAGAATGCAGTGTTTAAATACTTGCCGGAGTGCCTCGCGATTCGCATTTCAAGCTCTTCCGACCTTCTAGTCAAGAAGATAGCTTGGCTTTTTCATTTCCACATCCTCGATGGTGAGTATATGCCTCCCCTTTTTGGTTTGTTGTGTGCTTCATTCTCTCACCTTCCTTGGGTTCGACTCATCCATCCCTTACGGTTTCAACCACATAGTTGAGAAATCCGCGGCTTCATGCGGATTCTTCCCAGGAAGTCCACATGGTTTCTAACAATTGCTTCACTTGAGGACATCCATCATAAAGTGATTCACCGACATCCGGGTATCAAAGCCATGGTGAGGGTAGGCACTGATGGTCTCCGTATACCTTTCCAGCGGCGATAAAAATTTTTCTTGTCATGAGCGCAAAGGTGTGAATTTTGCCTCATCAAATTGTTGGTCTTGTGGAGCGAAAAGAACTTCTTCAAAAATTCTCCCTGCGGCTACGCGAGTTCACATTGGTCATAGCCTTGATGAATTAAGCAAATTTTGGCTTTGTCTTTAAGGAGTCCAAGGAAAGCTTTTCAACCGGCGCATTTCTGTATCGGTTGCACCCTCTTTGAGGATTGTGCAAACTTCCTCCGAAATCCCGGATATTATTGTATGGTTTTCATTTTCCATACCATGAAAAGTTCGGACCGGGGCACTAGAAGGAGCCTCCTTTGCCCATCTCGGCCGGGGTATAATCCATGAGGGTGCACTTACCCTTGGTGGGTGTAATAGATCCCTCCTCAGTGACACAGCCAGGCATTGGGCTCCCTTTGAACCCCCTGTTGGCTTTGCTGTTCTTCAGGCGGGGGCTCCATGTCCCGGTTTGTTGTGCAAGCGATTTCACACCCTTGTTCAGTGGATCGACCTTTCCAATGCACTACGATGTTTTACGTCCCACTTGCATAAGTTTGCTATAGACACACCTGAACAAGCGAAAACGACAAGAAACAGCTACAGAAAGGTTGATGTTAGTTAAATAAAAACAAGGAAAAATCTGTATGCATAGTACAAATTTCCAAATTCCCCTACAGTGAACTGTGAATGGGGAAAAATGGTAAAATAAAAAAGAAATGAGAATTCACCAATACTTGTGATGTGGATCACAAGTTCATAGCTTCTCTTTCTCACTAGGGCACCATCCTTGGCAACGGCGCCATTTGATTCGTTAGGCTAGTAGGGGTGCCGGAATCAACAAAATTTGTATCCTAGGGTTCCCTACTGCCGTAGCAGAGCTACTGCAGTATAGTGGTCTAGGGTCGAACACAGGGATGAGTTTTCTTTGTGAGAGAAGAGTTGCAGTGGATTGAAAATGGTGTTTCCTCTTTAGATTTTAGGATTTTTGCAAAAACAATGAGTTTCAATGGTTGGCAAACTAAAAATAACTCGAAATAAAGTATAAAAGAACTCCTTGAAGTCTCGGGCCACTGGGCTTAGGGTTCTAAGTCAACCGACATGTCCTCGGGTCTTTTTCCTCGCGTTGGGGAGGATGACCTATAGTCATTTCTTGAACCGGATCTTCATTTAGCTTTAAAACCTAAACCCTATAATTTTTCCTCTTGAACAATGGCATTTAATGAGCATAAATGCTCCCAGAAGGTGAGAACACACCTCCTAAACCTACCATACAGTAACTAATAAGAGACAACTAACTGGGTATCAGTGGATCTGAGTGATAGTATCCTTTGAACCCAGCTACCCAATCTGAGGGTTGAGGTGAGGGCATGTTTTGAAGATTTAAACCTATTGTGGCTTGAGGCGTAAACACCCATAAATGCTCACATGAAACGCAAGAGAATAATTAGTTTACCTCAAAACTGGCACCCAATATCTTTCCCCTTCAAGGATGAGGGGGTTTTAGCCGAACATCCCTTGATTTGTCATCATTAAGGGGTGTTTGGCTGGTGAGAAAATGCAAGAAAGTGAAGGAATAGGAGAGAAAATCACACAGTAGTGGGAAGAGAGGAAACTTAGGCTTTAATTTTTATTGAGTGATTGATGGAGCGAAAGTTGATTTGATGTTACAAGCTTGGTGGGAAGCTTATATAAGTGCTTTCTCGGTACCAAAATTACAAAAATGTATAAAGGAACCAAAGGAAATTACACATCGAGGCGGATTTGTCTGGCTTCTTGAAAGAAGCGGGTGAAAAAGTAGTCAAGCGGTAGTACAGGAGGAGTGTTGCGAAATTTTGCAACTGCTTGAGAGGCTGGGTTGCAAAATTTTCACTAACTTTTGACCAAATTCCAGTTTCTTCCTTCTTAACCCTTCTCTTGCATTTTGCTCAAATGTCTTGAAATGATGTGTCTTCGAGTTCGGCTCGGGTTCGTCGCGTTTGAATCGGCTCGAAGAAAATGACTTATTTGGCCTACAAAACTTACAAAAATAGCCGTAAAATGTGATCATTATGGCCAGGGACCTCAATGTATCAGGTAGTTTAAGTTGATTAGTACCGCAAGTTCTTAAAACACGCAATAAACGGGGCTCGAAAATAGCCTTATTTGGGTACTAATCAGCCTATCGATCAACGAGAATTCAGTTTTACTTATGTAAAAAGGAGCAGTTGTTCCCACAGAGTATTATTAAGCGATGGTGCTTTTTCTGCCCGATTAAGGAATTTGGATCTTCTCGGAGTCTCTAGGCCGTCCCGTTGGGCGGGTCGTTGTGCGACCTGGCATTTACGAAAGGATGGTCCGACGGGGTTGGCGTACGGTGGCGTGGCGGAGTGAAACTGTTTCTTGTGAAGGGAAGAAATCAACTATCGATGGTGTTATGATTGCGTACCTCTTTGTGGTAGAATGGGTCGGTATTTATAAGGAGAAATTGTTTTACTTTCGCGCTTGTTAGGCAGTGTCACGGTATCTCCCATTGGGTGAGGAGTTTATTTTCACTTATCATGGATCGTTGGTAAGGGATAATGTGGAGGAGCCGTGATCATGTAAGATTCTTCTTTCTAATACGTAGGGCGCGGAACGCACATGGAGCGAAACTCCCTTTGCATGAGTTTATGGAACGCCTGTCGCAGATTACTTACAGCGGGGTGGTTTCAACTGGGCTAGGCAGTGTGCTGGCTGGGTGGGATTTGTGCACATATTGTTTTCTAACCCATCATAAAGAAAAAAATTACAAAACAAAAAAAAGTGTGGAAATAACGATCTAGAATAAAATAGTAAACATTTAGGAAGGTTTATCACTAGAACTGATATAGAAATGCGATATTATATTAGGAAATAACTTTTTACAACAATTCTTAATATATCAACAAACGATACATATTATAATGTTTAAAACACCTTGCAACCATTGGATAAGAGTACCTAGAATATTAAAACCCTTTAGAATAAATTATTACCAAAATGCTTTAGAAAATGGGAAGACTGACGAACATCATAAAGAAAAAAGTACAAAACAAAAAAGTGTGGAAATAACGATCTAGAATAAAATAGTAGCGCTGGAAAAGTTTATCACTAGAACCCGATATAAGAATGCGATATTATATTGAAATACAACTTTTACAACAATTCTTAATATATCAACAAGCGATACATATTATAATGTTTAAAACACCTTACTGACCATTGGATAAGAGTACCTAGAATATTAAAACCCTTTCAGAATAAGTGTGCAAAATGCGCTAGAAAATGAAGCAACAAAAATAAATACATCTGGCCATATAAGTAACGCAGGCGTAACACATGCGAAAAAATTGAAAGAAAATTTTAGTGATAACCCATTAAAATATTGGGAAAAGACAAAAATCTATTGTGAATTAGAAATGATAGATCTAGATAAAATTATTAGAATAAGACCAATGATATATTCACAAGAGGATATAGAAGATTTTAAAATTCAAATTAATGGATTAATACAAATGAATTTAATAAGAGAAAGTAGAAGCCCACATACTAGCTTTGCTTTTATGGTAAGAAAACATAATGAAATAAAAAGAGGAAAAGCAAGAATGGTGAAAAATTATAAGGAAGTTAATAAGAATACAAAATTTGATGGATATTATATCCCGAATAAGGAAATTTTAATAAATTTAGTAAAAGGAAAAAACTATTACAGTAAATTTGACTGTAAATCAGGATTTTGGCAAATAAAAATGGATAAGACAAGATACCTATTACAACTTTTAGCACTCCCAAAGGCCATAATGAATGGATGGTAATGCCTTTTGGATTAAATAACGCTCCTTCAAATAAAAATGGATAAAAATATTCTTTGCATATTCGAATTTTATAATAGTCTATATTGATGATATTTTGATATGCTTTGAAAATGAAGATGATAATGAAAAACATTTAGATATCTTTATAACCCCAGTGTAAAACCAATGGTATTATATTATCTAATAAGAAGGTGGATATCAAGAAAAAGAAAATATAATTTTTAGGATTGATCATAAATACTAAAGGAATAAATTACAACCCCATATAGCCGAAAAAATAAAATATTTCCTTGACAAATTAAGAACTAAAGAAATGATACAAAATTTTAGGATGCTTAAATTACTCCTTTGATTTTATTAAAGATATATCAAAAGAAAGGCAAGAATTGCATAAATTATTAACAAAGAAAAACCAAATAGGATCATACAAAAATAGTTAAAAAACTGAAGGATGTTCCAATTTACCAAAACTTAAGATTACTTTTCAGTAGAAAATGATAATTTAATACTCTGAGAGATCGCCCGAGGATGATGGTATTAGGCAACTATTTTAATCAACGATTAAATTAATTACTTAATTATTATTAGAAAAGGAATTACTTGCAATAATAAAGATTAATAAATTTGAGATATTCTTATTTACCTAAATCTATTTTTAATGAAATTTAGTAGCACTCATTGTAGGATTCATTTGTTTTCCTTGCTATATAGACTAAGGAAACCCCTCAATTAACATAATTACAAGTATACACTTCTCTTTGCACCCATGTTACTTTGGATAATTTTGTAGATAAAATAATTTTCTCTGTCTTCTTGATTTAAAAATAAGGTGATCCCCTTGTGCTATGATACAGATCATACAAGTAGTAAAATGAATGCAGTCGAGTATCATTCCACAGTTATTAGCCCAATTAAAGAGATCAACTACCCCAACTACTAAAATTCCATACTATTTGGACTCAAAACTCATAATGAAGATTTTATCTAAACAATAAAAATTAAAAATCCTATAATGTAAGATATATTCAAACTAAAAACTAAAACTAAAAGTAAATGAATAAAAGTAATTGTATACTAAAGAATGGATTGAATCGTTCTTTTGAGAAGCGAAAACCATCAATACGAGGAAATACAATGACGATCGATTCCGAACTAAAATCCATTGCTGTTCTATGTATGGATCTGATTATATTGTCGAATTTCTAGTTTTGGAAGTGGATTTCTCATATTCGCAGATTAGATATCTTGCTTCTCTACGAAGACAAGATCAAACCTATCTACCTATATTCGATTCTCTTTTAAGATGGTATTTTTCTTTTCTTGTGCTTCACACCCGTTTCACATTGTGGCGACGAACACTTTTCCTTCGGATTTTGCAGGTTTCTTCACTTAGTGTATCAACCTTAGGATCTATGGTTCCATCCAGTTCCCTTGATTAGATCAGCTAACCTGGGGGATTCCGGACTTACATGCTAGTTAAGGTGAACTCTCACTGATTGTTTATGTTATTGATGCCCTCCGACTTGATTATGACGAATGGGGTTTATCAAAATGAACTCCTCGGGCTCGGTGTCAGAGTGGTAGTCGAACATACCGAAAATGGCTCTGACTCTGAGTCTCTCTTGTCTTGTGTCATTGAGGTATCTGGATGTCAATTAAGATCACATTTCCCTCGAAATTTAAGTATTCTAGGTACTACTTATTGGGACTTATCATTAAAAATGACAGGTCCGTAGAAGCCAGAAACCCAAATTAATTCTCATAATTGTGCGGGAAAAGATTGTAACTAAATGTAAATCAAATCCATGTTTGCTCACGAATTAACACATTAGGAATTAAGAAGTGAACCTTGATCATGTGACTCTTTATCAATTGCAATAAAGCTGAGAAAAATGAATTCAGAAATTGCATTAAGTTTATAAATTTGACGATGTCCTACAGAGAAAAATAATAGAACTAAAAATCCATCTCTACTCGTCTCTGCACAATTCGCTGATTCAAACCAAAAAAATAGAAATAAAAAAATAAAATAAAGTCTACTCACAAAATATACCTTTGAGTTCCTCTTCTTATACCTTTTGGTAGTGAAGCGAGGAAAACTATACACTCTTACAAGGCTATCTATTTATCACATCAAGAAAATTTGGGCGAATCCTAAAATGCTCCGATTGGAACTCAGAAAAGCCCGTCGGCATCTATGTGACGCGAAGTGTTGGCGCAACATGGACTTCTTGATTGCTCGTGATGATCCGCGACTTGCTTTCTTTAAGTTGCAACGATTTATCCTGCGAAATTTGCTTTGATCGATGTCGCGACATCGTTTGTAGTCGCGACCTCGTTTCGCAATGTTCCTTCGATTAACGATGCCGACTTTCGGTTACGTATTGCGACATCATTGTCTTCTATTCTTCACAACCGAGTTGCAACGTATCAGTTTTAGGTTGCGACCATACCTTCTATTTATATGATGACTTCATGTATGACTTTGATTTCTTAGTTTGTAATCTAATTTGGGCGATCGCTGCCTTCATATGTTTTGAGTTTATATGCGACCTCGCTGCGTGTCTCCAGCGACCTCTTCTTGTTTCTTTTCTTGATTTGCAACCTCGGTTTCTACTTTGCAGCAAATTTTCTCGCTTCCCACCTATTTTTCCAGGATCGGGCCTCGGGGTGGTGCCATGACGCCCGATTCTTATGCTCGGCACTGTAGTCATGACCTTAATGAGTGGTCGCGACATCATTTCTAATCTTGATTTATAAAAGTGTAAAGTTCGGTTCTTGTAAATTCTATTTGGCTCACAGTTTAAGAGCCTCCTTTCCTCATCTTTGGTTGCACTTTGAATCTTCCTGTCTTTATGCTGACATCGCATGAGTAGTGTCGTGACATGAAATGAACCCTTGCGTTTAGAAAACTAGATTTTACAGCCACTTTCTTTTGCAAAGACTCTTTGTGGCTTCATAGGCGGATCCTTGTCGGGACCTGAAAGTGGTGTCGTGACATCATTCATATTCTTTTGGGCGTCGCGACATCAAAGTGATTGCGCGACATGAATTCTTCCTTTGGTGCTTCCTTTGAAGTCTGACCCGTTTTCTTTGTACGCCAACCTCTTTCTTGATCACGACTTCACTTGTTCGATTTTCTATTTCTTCTTCAAGTCGAATTTGTTGATGTCGTGACTTAGAATGGTGGCAGCCAGGCTTCCTATCCGACTTAAAATTCGATTATGTGACCTCGGTCTTCTTGAAACACCAGTTTCTTGATTTTGCTAAGATTTGAGTTACTGCTGTATTTTCCTGCCAAAAAAATAGAATTTGATTAATTATCCACTTTTAACGCGACAAATCAGCATTTATCTCTCATAATATACTCGAAAAATGGATTAAAAATAATAGCAGGATTTTTAGACTCATCAAACTCCCCGAACTTAAAATTTGAGAATAAAGAATTGTTTTGTCCTCGACGAATAAGCTTAGAAAATTTTAAGGACATTTCTGATTCATACCGACCTTTCTCATTCACCTTACGATCACCTGAATTAAGAGATACCAACATCATTTTAAAATTTCGAGTTTAGATTCAAGAATAAGACATAGTATACTTCTATCACAAATTTCTTGATGAATAATGTATTTAACGATTTGCATCAATTAGTCTTGATACTGTGTATGCCGTATCTTCCAATCCTTTTCATCTCTTCATGTTGAATGCAATAAATCTTAAGGAGTTTTTCTTGGACTGATTGTCTGAAGTCATAGGCTTGTTTTCATATTGATCTCACTAATGCTTAGGTAAATTCAACGCCGAAATCAATGAGGTCTTTCGAAGAGCATGATGTTGGGCTCGGGTAAATTGATCTAGATAATGGAAAATTTTAGTGGCAATCACCCATTTTCACCTTTTCTCTATACTTGTTGCCTTCAGCTTTCACCCTTTTTCTTCTTTGTTCTTGCTGATTCTCTCTTCAATCTTGGCGATTCATCTTCATGTTGAATTCTTTTTAGGAATTTCAACTTCATATATCTTGTCGACCGGTTCCTTTTCTTGAATACTTTTGCTTTTGTTTTAAAGTTGAGAGGAATAATTGCAATGTTTTGTCTTCTTAGGCTTTCTATTACTCTTAGAGAACTTTTGGGCTAGCAACTCCCATACCGGTTAGTATTAGGGTGCTAGGTGTTAAAACACCCCTACGAAACAGACATTGAGGAAATAGACTCACGTAAGACAAAACTTATTCCTTATTTCACTGGCTTACCTTCTTTGCTTCTTGCCTCCTTCATTGTAAGGGTGGAAATTTTTCCCCCCAAACTTGTTTCTTTCTTTATAGTAAATTTTTTTTTTTTAGGCCCAGTTTGAATAATTGGGTTCTTTCTTTGTAGGTTATTGCAAGAGGAAGGAATTTGGGAGTTTTTCGGTTGCTATTTATTGAAGAAATAAGGCTTATTTGGCTCAAATCAAGGAACTAGAATATGCTTAGCATATATTGAGTAGGCTTAGAAAGCTCAATGCCAGGGCGGCCTCTATCATTTCTTGTGGCTATTTCACTAAGATTTAGCCTCGATCGATAATCTAACAAGTTCTAGGACTATGGACTCTTAGTCTTGAATTTCCCGGCCAGGATGTGATCTAATTCCTCTCAAAGTTTCATAAGTTTTGTTGACAAAATTATATTATTTCTTCAAGACTTGTATTTATTTCTTTACATCTCATACATTCTTCATCCAGTATTTTGTTCCGCCAGTGATAACCAATTTTCCGAATTTTTGCGATCTATACTGGGTAAACAATGTGCAAGCGTCTCCTAATTTCCGGTTTAATCATTCAACGCCACAGTTCTTCTTGAGAATTGTTGTTCTTGGAAAAGAACAGAATTATTTATTTGATTCTTTGCAGGAAAGACGTTTTATTTTATCATGCTGTGAGAAAATGGCACAAACACAATTTCGCCATATCATAATATGATCAATTTGTAGGTGATAAATTTTATTCGATATAAAACATTTGATATTGCCACAAATCTGCTTTCCTTACAAATAGATGCAACTAAATTAGAGAAAAAATCTATTTCTTGATCTAAATTCCTATATCTTCCCTCTTTGAAGGTTGCGGCTCCTGCTTAGTTTGGTCTTTGGACCGACACTCAAGTGGTCGAACATTCAGCTTAAGGTTGTGCGGCAAATTATAGCCTTTCTCATTTTTCTTTGGGCTTATACGGATTTGATGGAGTTCCACAATTCAACCCTTCTTCCAATTCCTTCAAATCAACCACTCTCTTGATTACTGTTTTGTGGAATAAGGAATGGAATTGGTTTGTTTTTAGGCTCCGTCCATTCCCATAAACTCTGTGTTGAATCCTCGGAACTCTTCTTTTCTCTGGTTCTCCGCCTGCTTCATTCTCTTTGTTTGTTTTCCTTTGTTGCATCATCCTTTTATAGTGATTTGAGTCTCTTAGGAACTCTGAGGCCATTTGGTATTTCTTTGGAATTTTCGATGAATGAATTGAATGAGGTTCTGAACTAACCTCTTTGATATTTTCAATGAAGTTTTGCAGAATTTAGTGGAAATATTGATCGTTTTTGGCGAATTATTAAATTCCACGTTTATTCTCCCTTGAAGCTGGCATACTAAACTAGATTAAGTTCGATCAAGACATTTGATTTACGTTTTACTGCATTAATACTTCTTTATTTCAAGATTCTAAATGAATGATCTGAAGCGAAGGATTTAGGTAGTGTAGCTAATGGGATTTGAAGAGTAAAGACTAGGTATTTGGGTTAAATGTCATAGCTGATATAGAATCCACGACGTGAGTATTGACCCTCTAAATTAATGATTTTCAATGAACCTAATTTTTAAGCTGCTGGGGCCTTGAATGATAGGTTTCAAAATCCACTTTTATTAAACTTTTGGATTATTTTAATTATAACTGTAGAATTTTAGTTTGTAACTGAGAAATGTAGTCCGCAATGACGAAATTTGATGTTCACGCTTAAAAATCTTCGTTCCTTGTTTAATTGATTAGTGACCTCTCAGTTTCATTCATTTTGACTTTCTTTTCACTTATTTCATCCATTCTTGTTTGCAATTTTGATTAATGTGCGACCAAAACAATAACCTCAATTTCAGCAGTTTCCAATTTATTCAATTCATATTAAAACAATTACAACTCGATTCATCTCCGTCATCACGAAAATTGACAACTTCCACTATATCACATTGAGGAATTTAAGCACGAACAATATAAAAATTCCCCAAACTTTGATCACTCTTTATCTGAAAAGACAAATTTTAAAATCAAATCAAAGAAGAATATCTTTGCCCCTTTTTGTCTCTTATGCGAAGTTGAAGTTTGATTCGAATACTTTTCCTTTTGCACAATCTTCATTATCACCTTAAAACTAAAAAAATATTTATCTACTCTTCATTGATAATAGAATAAAATCACATTAAGCTATTAGAAATTTAAACACAGAAATTTAAACTATAATAAGAAAAATTAAAAACAAACTAGTGTGGATTGCCTTCCACAAAGCTGCTTAATTTTTAGTCTTTAGTTGGACTTTCTGCTGCCATTGTTTTGTTTTTTCAATTTCCGCACTGCAAAACTAAGGGGTTACTCTTCCAGTGCTTTCTCGAGGTAGTGGCACACAATCTCACGACCGTAACTGAACTCCTGTGAATTTGCTAGTTCTAAATTTGTCGCTAAGCGCCCATGTGCTTGATACCTTTATGTATAAATAGTCCATCATTTTGAATTCCTCCTCAAAATTCGATCATGCCCGTTTTTTTGTTTTATCCTTGTAGATTACGGCTATCATAGGCTTCATTTCTACCAAAATCTTCCAGACATTTTAATTGGGTAGCACCTCTTCATCGCGGCACAAAATCAAAATTAAAGCTTCTTGATAGCACATGGCTTTATATTATTCCAAGAGGTAGGTGACAAGGTTTTCCAAAGATACTGTATTTGTGGACATTCCAATGGGGAGTTTTAAAGGCAACTCGTATGCCCAAGAGTGCATCATCAAGCTTCAAACGACCAATCTCTTATATTGAACCTTTGCTACTTTTCCTAATTATCTTTATCTCCCGTTGGAAATTTCAAATTTTCCCATTTGTTCGAGATGATAAGCCAAGCTCATAATATACTGATACCATCTATCATGAGTTTGTCAAACAAACTTATTTGCAAAATGGCTCCCTCCATCACTAATTATAGTTCGGTGTCCCAAATCACGAGAATATTTCAGAAAAATCCCACAACTATACTGCATCATTCTTTGGATGTCAAGTCATTTCAACCCAGGTCTTGGATAATATAATCCACAAACTAGAAAGATGTATATATTTCAAATGAAACTAGAAAAGGCCCCATAAAATCCATTCCCATACATCAAACAATTGCACCACCAAGAAAACTTATGGGCATCTCATGCCTTTGGCCGATATTTCCATTCTTTGCATTGATCACACACTCACTCCATTCAAAATAAATTAAAATAAGAGCAAGAAATCCCGACTAGAGAATCTTGTGGGTTGTTTACCCCGTAAATGTCCCTCCCATATGGTGATGCATGACATTCTATAAAATTCTTCTTGCTCACCTTATGGCATACATCTCTTATAATCGTGATCAGCTCCTTTAAACAACAAATGGGTCATCCTGCAGGTAGTACCCGCCGCCATCCCAGCTTTTTCTCCTGGCTGGTAGTCAATCATACATCCCACGCCAAGAAGTTCACACACAAGATACCAGTAAGGATTTCGGAGGACAACCGGAATAACTACTCATCCGAAAATTTTCACTATTTCTCTTCCTTCCCTCTGCATGGGTTTTTCTACTCTTGACAAGCGACACTATCACATCATTACAACTCCTTCATTTTATTTCTAAATCAAATTCTCGAATAATAGTACCCAATCGAATACTAGGCTTTATTTTTTTCATATTAGATATTTAATTTGATGTATGATCAAGTGGCACAACATGGACCCAAAATATATGGCCTAAATTTTCGTATGCAAATACTATTGCCAACATCTCCTTTTCAAAAGAGGGTAAAGCAATGTTCTCGAGCTCATTAAAGGTTTTTCTAGCACAGTAGATGGCCTTGGAACACTTTTTCCTCTTTGTCCCACAAATCTTTATTGTAAAATTCACCTGGCATCACACATGATTTCAAATTCCTCTGCTCCAATCTGGTTTTGGGATGATGGGTCAACTAGTCCACGCACACACAATATTCTTGCCTCCTCTCCTTCTAAATTTATTATGCAAGATTCATCAAAATAGAATCCTAGTATCTTTTCCAAAGAATCGTGATAGTGGATCTGCAATTCTTTTATGAAATCTCTATAAATCTTCTATAAAATCCAGCATGTCCTAAGAAACTTCTAGAATTTCTGATCAGGTGTGCATTAGATTTCTTATAATTGAAACTTTTGCCCCGGTCTACCTAAGCCCTACTCGTTGTAAAATCATGTGCCCTAAGACAAATTCTTCTGTATAACCATAAATGACATTTTTCCACCAAGAGCTAGATTCTTGTCTTGCACCTTTGAAGTACCGGCCTCAAAGTTATGTGCATAATCGTTAAACCAGATCCATACATCAGAAATCATCCATGAAGATCTCCATAACTTCTTCCTCGCTATATTAGAAAATATAGACATTTCGTGTATCTTTAAGGTACTGTGAGTATTACACAAACCAAATGGCATTCTCCTAAAAGCAAAAGTAATAAATGGCACATGTAAAGTTGTTTTCTCCCGATCTTCGTGCAATAGAAAGTAATTTGGTTATATCTAGAGATTCATCAAGAAAATAAAATGAGGGTGTCTCGCAACCTATCCAAAGATTCGACACGAGCGTAGGAAAATGGATCCTTTCCCGGTTGTAGTATTCAATTTTTCGTAGTCAACACACCCTCCATCCTCGTCACGCTCGTAGGGAATCAGTTCATTCTTTTCATTTCTCAACACAAGGAATCCACCTTCGGGAAAACTACATGCACCGGGCTTACCCAAGAACTATCCGATATAGCATATATAAACCCGATTTAACCATTTTAACTTTTCTGACAACTTTTCATCACTGTTCAGCCTTTGATGCTCAATAGAAGTTTTGCATTATCATCCAGAATATTTTAGCATGCAAATGAAGGGTTTATACCTTCAGATCTTTAATTGACCAAGCAAATCGCTTTCCTTGTATTTTCCTGCACTACCAGCTTAAACTTCGCTCTTCAAATTCGATATGATAATTAGTTTTCTTTATGGTTCTAAAATTCATATTTTAAATGACCGGGCAATTCTTTCATGTTAACCCTTCAGACTAGTTTCCATGCTCGCACTTGTCAAGCTTCCGGTCGCACTTCATCTCGACCGTTTTCATTGTGCTCGATGATCTAAGTTTCCTTGGGCAACAAATTTGAAGGCAGATTTCACAATCAAGACTCTCAAGATATCAAAATTCATCTCACTTCATTGATGAGTGTTGAAGGATACAATCAATTCAATTAAATATCGAGAAGGCTATTGTTTCATACCATACAACCTGTCAGCAGATCTACATCGGGATTGCTCAAGACTCCTATTACGACAAATGCACTCGCTTCATTTCCAACCTCGATTGTCACTTCACCTTTCGTACATTCATATCACAAAATGGCCATAAGAAAGTTCTTCCTGTGAACAAAGGAACTTAGGGGTCTTCCTCCATCTGCATAGTATGATAACAGGGGAATCGACTCGAAGATGAATTTCCTAACCTTGTGCAAGTACATCTTCAAGAATTCCTTCTGGTTGTGCCATTGATCTATCAGCCATCTACAATGTAATTGCTGTTGGGGTAAGTTCCCCCAAATTAAGTCTCTGCACAACTAATAGAGGCATCAAATTTATAATAGCGCCAGAATCACATAAAGCTTTCTTGAATTCATATTTCCCTATGGAGCAGGGAATGGTGAAACCGCCAGTGGTCCTTCATCTTGTCGAGCTATTGATAATGCTAACGCAGGAAGTAAAACAAATTTACTATTCCTCCTCAGCTATCTTCCTTTTTCTTATTTAGTATCACCTTCAGAATTTTTCATAAAGAGGCATTTGGCGATTACCTCTACAAATGGATATTTATTTCATTTTCTCAAAATGTCCAAGAATCTAGAAAACTGTTCTTCTCTTCTTGCCTTCTAAAGTCTCTGTGGAAATGGCACTGTATAAGCCGGCATTCTTCCTTCTTTTCTCTCGGTCATTACTCCTTTCTACCATGAATCTGGGTGTTCTTTTCTCCTTCCTTTAGTCTCTTTTTCCGCCATTTCTTCTTTCCTTCTCTCGTCCTTTCGTCGTCGCTCAAATCCTTCCCATTTTAACTGAATTGCTGTGCTGGCAGCCACTAGGTCTCTCTGAGGTTTTCACTAGGGACGTACCTTGCTCCTGATTTGGCATATTCAGTGGCACGTTCTACTTGTGTCTCCAAATTTTCAACGAGGCACTAGCATTCTCCAAACATTGAGTATCAAACTTGAAAGCTTCCTAAGTCGACGCTTCGTTTCATGGAACTAATAGCTCTCTTGTTTGTCCCCATGAACTCCGCAAGATTTGTTCTTCAAATGGTTGAGTCTTCCTTCCCACCCCGATATTCATTTCCTCGCTTCACCTCCTTGATGTCGCTTCGAACCTTAGTGGCCGCCGATATCCATTTGAGGATGTTGTCATACTGGGCCTCTGTAATGCACCCTCCACTTGCATGGGAGGAAATTCTAAGGTTCCTCAAATTGCTGATTGTAAAGCAGGGGCAAAAGTTAGGATTTGGCTTGAAATGGTACTTCTACTCGCTTCACGCATTTCTAACTCTCCTAAAGACCATAAGAATCTTCTTCTATTGGCACATCACATTCTTCTCATAGTTCTCTTTCCACTACTCCTATTTCAATGAGTAGCATCTTCTCTCTTGTTTATTCATCCTATGCATTATGGAATCCAACTTTGTCATGGTCAGCTTATCTGCTCTCAACCATGACCCTTCTCTCATTGCTTCCTCAAACTCAGACATGGAGCTTTCATATTGCATTTTGCCAAGTCTTCTATCGACTTCGCCTCTTCAAAGACTTTTATTTTGAATGCTCCTGAAGATGAAGCATCGATAATGCCTTTGAAGATGTATCATTTAAAGCATGATACACTTATGTCCATCCGGGTCTCAACCATTCCATGATCGGGCACCTCTTCAACCTCCCTTGAATCTTTCCTGGGGTTACACATAGGCCTCATCTTCCCCTTTCTATTGGGAATACTATCTATTTTCTCCGTCGAGATCAGGGAAGAACTGGCCAAGTAGGTTTCTCACTAACTCTTCTCCTAAGTATCAACCGAACCATATGGTACGATTCATACCATGTGGCCGCTTATATCGCCAAAGAAAATGGGAAGAGATGGAACTTTATCACCTCCGGGTCTCACAATCTATTCAGCTTTCATCAGACGGCGATCCCGAGAAATCTTCCTGTGTGCTCGCTGGACACTCGCAAAAACCGATGCTTGTCAACCATTGTAATCAAGGCTGGCTTTAGTTCGAAATTATTTGTATCCATGAGGGTCATCTCGACGCGTAATACTTTCCCGACAGAAGAGCCTCCGTAAATCCTCCACAGCCACACGGGAGGCCTCCGCCGTGGGTCCTCTGCCCGCTTGTCCGGTCATGTATCTCATCTCGCTATAGCCAAGCTTTCGCTTCTTTTTGTCTTTTCTTAAGCTCCCGAGTGTTCTTCTAATCATATTCATTGAACTGTGGCTTCGAATCCCGCTTTCTATGAGCCAAAGGTTTCAAATCAAAACACTTAAATTAATGTGATAAGCCAAACTTAAACAAAATATTTTCAACATGGCCACAAAGATTAAGGTCGATGTAGCCACCGGCGAAAAGCTATTTTTGTTCTTTTCATATAAATGTCCAAATTAGTATTTCTTCTTTTTTGGTCGGTCACATCTAATTAATTTTCAACTTCTCAGAACGACGCAATAAAACTTGTTTGCCATTTTCTATATAGATTAAAACCCCTCAAATTAACATAATTACAAGAGCCTTACACTTCTGCACTCCATGTTACTTTGGATAATTTTGCTTGATAAAACAAATTTTCTCCTTAATGTTCATGATTTAAAAATAAGGGTTTAGTCTTATGACATCGCAAGTGCACGTGCCTATACAAGAGTAAAATCAATGTAAGTCCGTATCATTCTACGTAGATTGGATAGGTTAATTGGGGGATTCTAACTACCCTAACTACTAAATTCCAAACTATTCAGACCTCAAAACTCATAACAAGATTTCATTCTAAAACAACAAAAATTAAAAATCCTATAATGGAATATATTCCAAACTAAACTAAAACATAGTGTTAAATGAATGGTAAAACAAATCAGAGCAGAATGACTGAACTGTCCATCGTGAGAAACGAAACCATCACGAAATACAATGGAAATACTAATCCAAGAACCAAAATCCATTGCTCGTTTCTATGTATGGATCCGGCTCACGTCCTCTTTCTTTTCAAGATTTCCTAGTTTTTGGAAGTGATTTTCTCCATTCACCGATTAGATATCCTTGCTTCTCTCAAGACAAGATCAAACCAATTTACTCCGTATTCCAAATTCCTTGCAAGATCTCGTATTTTTCTTTCTCAATACTTCACACCCATTTCGGTTGACATCAGAACTTTGCTTCCTTCTCGTGATTTTAGCAAAGTTTCTACCACTTAATCGGTAGCCCAACCTTCAGATCTATGGGTTCATCCTGCTCCTGATTGGGGATCGGCTTTCAACACGGATCGGAACTTCTACCTTTAGATTAAGGTGAACTCTCCGATTATTTATATTGTTAAATACACCCTCCAACTTCAATTATGAGCGTATCGGGGATTATCAAATGAACTCCTCAGAGTCACAGGTCAGTCACTCGAGAAGCCGAACATACCTTAAAAGAATGCCTCGGGCCTGAATCTCCTCCGTCTCATGTCACGAGGGCACTGATATCGCAGTAAGAGACATTCCCTCAACCGGGCATTAGGTATCGCCTATTTGGAACTTATCCATTCAAAAACGAGATAATCGATTAAGTAAGAACCGAACCCAAATTAATTCTCCATAATTGTGCAGAAAGATCAGAATTGTAATCAACTAAAGAGCGGCGCTTCCGATTATCGTATCGCGACCAAGAACTGGAGTAATCATCACGCATAACCATCAGAATTGTAAAGAAAAACCGAGAAGAAATGAATTCAAAGAATTACTTAGATTTCATAAATTTTCAAGATTTCCAAGAAAAATTATAGAACTAAAAATCCATCACTCGCTCTACACAGCTTCAGTAGATTCAAACCAAAAAAAATGAAAAAAAAAAAAATAAAAGTCTACTCTAAAATATACACTGAGTTCCTCTTTCCTTTTCGTGGGTAGGTGAAGACTTAGAAAACTACTTACTTCTTCTTAAAGCTATCTATTTATAATCGTCAAAAGAATTTGGGCTTTTAATCCCTAAATGCTCCAGAATTCCAAGAAAAGTCAATATTCATCCTATGTCATGACCTCAAGTCGATAAACGTTGCTAATGGACTTCTCGACGGGCTTTGATCACCATGATTCTTTTCTTTTGCTGCAACAAGTTTGTCCTCAAGAATCACAGATTAGTGGTCACGGAGATCTTGCGGTCATTTAATTTCGCTTGGCGCAGTTGTTCTTTCATAGCTGATGTCGACTCGCCATAGCGTCGCGACATCATCGCTTTTATTCTTCTAGCTTCCCGAGTCATGACAAGACCGCTTTAAAGGCAATTAATTTCTTCTGTTTGTATGATAGATCGCCATGTTGTGACTTTGATTTCTTGGCTCAATCTTGTTGGTGGTCTTCGCTTCATATGTTTCAATTTTTTTTTATGTCGCTAATTTCATGGTGATGTTTTTTCCACTTTTGCTTCCCATTTCTTTTCTTCAAGCAAATCCCTGCCTCTACTTTGCAAACAAATTTTCTCTCCTTCCCAATTTATTTTCCAAGCTCACCTCAAGGTAAGGCTTAACCTTAATTCTTCTTCTCAACTTTTCTTCAGTCGTGACCTTAGTCGAGTGGTCGCTGAGCATCATTTCCTAATCCTTTGATTTGTAAAAGGTCTAAGTTCGCTGTAGCGTTTTCTATTCGCTGTGCCATACCTCCTTTCTTACACTCTATCTTTGGTTGCACTTTGAATCTTCCTCGTCTTTATGTCGCGACATAATAGCGCGCTGCAACATGAAAATGGACCTTGCATTTGAAACTAGTTGCAACCACTTCTTTGCCAAGACCTCTCGGTGGCTTCATAACGGATTCCTATTACAACACAAAGTGGTGTCGCCGACATCATTCATATTCTGGCGTCGCGACATCAAAGTGATGTCGGCGAATTTCTTCCTTTGATTATTTCCCTTTAGTCTCACCACGCTTTGTCGCAACTTCCTTCTCTTCAAGTCAATGACTCACTTGTTCCAGCTTTTCATTTCCTTCTTCAAAGTCAAATTTGTTGATGTCGTGACTCGAATGAACAACCCAGCTCTTGTCGCGACTTTAAATTTTCACAGGACTCTCACTCACGCAAACTGGGCTTTCCGATTTTTTGCAAGATTTTAGTTTCACTGCATTTCTCCTGCAAAAAAATGAAATTTGAGTTAATTATCCATTCTTTTCTCGTAAACAAATCACATTGTCTCATAATATACTTAAAATGGATTAAAACTTAATGAGTTTTTACCACTGTTCATATGAATAACATGAAAAGGAGTACAAACTAGAAGATTATCTAGACGGTAAACTCTTCTTAGTTATTAATTTCAAGATTATTCCTGCAAAAGGAACTATAATTTTTCAAACTTTTAAGCATGAATGTCGAATAACATCCTGGTGAATTGCGAAGAATCGCTTAATGATATGGATGAAGGAAAATGAATATACTCATAAAATTATAATGCCTTATATCAATTGAAGAAAAAGTAATAAACTCTACAAATTGATATTAATAAAGTAATAAATCCAAGCCAAGATATGGCCCAAATCTCCTTGAAAAATGTTTTGAAGAATAGAAGAAATAATAGTGAGGACAGAATATATATCCTTAGTCTCCTCAGAGGCTAAAATCATCTTGTGCGGTAGGTCGATAAGTCGTCCCATCCAGAAAAGCCACCAACATCAAATGCCGATAACATTAGAACGAGATATATCCTTGCTCTAAAGACAAAAATATCTCAAAGTGTATCTAGGGATTCATCCTTCAAATGATGAGTCAAAATAATAGTTCTCTAAAGGAAACACCTCCCTAGCGGAGATAACAGCCTCAAAGGACAAACTCCTCTAAAAGAGAGAAAACATTGATGAACTTTTTTTCCAAAGGAAAATAGGAAAAATTACCATGTAAATTCTTTCCATCATCATTCATCTTATAGTGATATTGAGGAAAGATCTCAATTTTCTCTGAAATATTCATAATAACCTAAATGGACCTCCGATATTACCAAACTACTATGGAGTCCATCTATTCTATAGGATTATCTTAATAGAAAAAATCGACTTATATATTTATTCAAGTTAAAATTCTGTTTTGATTTGTGGTTTTTATACCTGCATCTTCCCAGAGTTCTAATTATAGCGGAAATCCTCAATGATACTCTTTGAACACAACTATACAAACTAACAAAGATACAAAATTATTATGCTAGGTTCTTTAGCATTAGCCTAAAATACAATGAAGATAATTTATAATACCTAAAGGTGACATCACCCATCACAATGAATAATAGTAATAAATAAGAAATACAAATAAATGATAACAAACCAAAGAAATTGGGCATTAGAATCAACAATGGACAAAACCAAAAGAGACAGGGTGGTTAAAGCTATTAGGAAGAAATTGACAAGATTTGGGAGGAAGAAAAACTTCTCGGTCCACTATGTAACCAACAACTAGATGATAGTCATTAGTGAAGGAAAAGATAGAGGACATGAGATGATGACTAGCAAAATAATAGATCTAGATCAACTACTAATCCCATCTAGCCAGATGACAAAGAATGAAGCTGAAAATTTTATGAAAAAGACAAAGAAAGATAATGAGGGTTGGATTACTATTGGGAAAATGTAACATTCATTTTAAAGCAACTCTGACAGGACACGCTTATTACTTTAAATAAATAATAAGTGATTTGATAATGGGAATGTCTTACTACAATATAAGAAGATAAAGATGATAGAGTGACAACGGAAAGCCATCCACTTACCATAAGGAGTAAAAAGATGATAAATGGAGGATACCCAGAGCTCACCATAAAGAGGTTTGAAAACCCACTTTATGATAAGAATGACAACATCGCTTCCTCGTGAAGAAAAGACAAAAGGATAATAAATGTGATTCTTCTTACTCAACATGTCATTTTGAAGATAAGAAGGAACCTCTAAAACAGTAAAAGACTCCTCTATAAATATAGAGGAACTCTTAACAAAGAGGACTATCTAAAATCTCGATCCCTTTTTATATCTAAGTTTGTAATGATGTTGGTAAGTTTCCTTAAAGAACATGTGATGTAAGAGAGAGTTTTTCATGAAATAAAAGTTTGAAGCTCTTCACCTTTTGTGTGTTTCGATCTATAGCAAAGGAGTGATCTATGAGATATTGAGCTATCCTACACACCATGTCGAGGGCTGCCAGGTGCTGTTGAATCGTCAGTGAGGTGCAAAGGTCACTGGATTGCTACATATAATAGGTAACTGAGGAGACTGTTCTAACTTTTAATGTTTATCTCTTTTTTAATAAGCCACTTATCATATAGATCAAAAAAAACCAAAATTAAATACAATATGATTTTCCACACTCTCTCTTACATTCATGTTAACTGAGATTGTTTTTAAACAGAATAAAGTTCTTCAGGTCGTGGATTCAAAATTGTTAAGTCTATGACACTGGCAAGTGGCCATTGTTAGAAGTAGTAAAAATTGGATGTAAGTTCAGATATCATTCCCATAGAGATTGATAAGAATTGGAAATCAACTACCCCCAACTACTTAAGGTCGTTACTATTTGAACTTAAAATGGATAGTGAGAGGCCAATTAAGAAATTAATTACATCACCATCAAACTATTGGGTAAACTTGAAAATAAATGATAATAACTAAAATAAGAACAAAATTTAATTAATCAGCTTCTGAGAAATGGACACTATCAAAGAAATACCGTGAAATAGAATAATCTGATGAAACGAATACTCGTTTCTACTAATGGTTGATTTCATTCACACAAGATTTCCTTAACAATGCAAATTGATTTTCCATGTCTACCTGCTATGGTCTCCCGTTTTCTCAATGACAAGGATTTAAATCCACTACTGTATTTTGAGTTTGCAGATCTGTATTTTTCTTTTCTACACATTTATACTTAATTTCTTGAGACTACGTATCTGCTTCCTTCTCAAAGCCATCAGAAAATTTTACCATCTAATTGATGATCTCATCCTTTTAAATCTAAACATTCTTCCTTCCCTCGATTATATCTCAAATAATACGTAGATTGGGAAATCCCCTTAGTATTTAAGGTGAAATCAGATTATTTAGAGATTTGATGTTACTTCCCAACATCAATTATGAGGAAAAGGGAATTTATCAGTCAGAACCTCAGAGCTTGGGTGAGTTCATCAATGGTACTAAACATACCCACAAGTGAATGTTCCAAGTTCAGAATCCAACTCAGGCACACAGCTTCCTGAAACTGTGCCAAGAAACACTCCTTGAACGATCTAGCACATAATACTATTGTGGAATTGGAGTTAGGTTCAGAACAACATCAACTAAAATAAACCCAATCCAAGTATTCTCTCTACCACGAGAAAATATTTTAGCACCACGCAAATCCAACCCAGCTTAAGTCATATCTCGTAACATCGTATTAAACCAATAATAGATCATTGATTAGATCACACACCTATCAGAATCAGAAAACCATTCCGTGAAGATCTGTTCAGTGAATCCATTTAATTTGTATATTTGGTATTAAGAAAACTGCAACTAAATCCACTTTTCCAAGATTTCTACACCCGTCATAGATTCGATCCATTTAAAAGAAAATAAAATAAAATAGTTCAAAATCTACTGCAAATATACAATGAGTCCTTTCCTTTTCCGCCTGTGTAATAAAGATGGAAGCTATTTCATTATTCTCGTGCCTATTTATAACTGTCAAAAGAAAATGGGTCTAATTCAAAAAGCTCAAGGTGGATTTTACTAAATAAAAAGCCTGGGCCATCGCTCCCATGTCGTGACTCAAACTGACATGTCGCGTCCTGATTTCTCTCATTTGTACTGCTCAGCTGCGACCGATAACTTCCAATCGTGAATTGGTTCCTCAATTATTTCAGTAGTGGCCTTCACGACATCAATTATAGTCGCGGCCTTATTGGCTTAGTTATTTTCTAAAATTGATGTTTAATTATAGTTCCATGTCGCAATTCCTGCTCCTCCTTCCTTTCTAACAGCATTCGCATCACAACTGGGCCAGTCATGACTCGGTTTTGTTGTCGCTAATTTCAGCTTCTAAGTTAGGACTTCTTTTTGTTGTTGTCATTTCTAGTTCTAACGCTTCTAACTCTAGGTCGACTTCTTTCCTCGGGTTACACCTGGATTTTGACTCGCTTAGTTTCCATCGCGACCTAAATGATTGGTCACGACCTCCCTTTCGCTTTCTCACTCGCATGTTCCGACCGCTAAGCTCGCAACCTTAATACTTGGTCACGACCGCTTTGATATTCCTCGCTTTCTTCCGGGTCAGAATCTCACTTAGTTGCAACCGGTTTCTTCATTACACTCTTTCGGCTTCAGCCGCGACTTCAGATGTGTCAGACTCATGGTTACCTGCTTCGTTGCATTTTGTCCCTAAATGTATGAATAAGTGGACCTGGTTTTTTTACTGTTTCTTCGTGTCACGACCAATGATTGGTCGCTACCTCCTTTAGCGTCCTTTACTAAATAAGTGGTCGAACTTCAATTTTCTTGTGGACTCGCTTTGGCCCATCTTCTAGTGGTCCAACCTCAAAACCCATGTCATGACTTTCTAATCCAGCTCATATGTCACAACCTCGAACAAAGACGCTGTGACCTCAAATTGAGTCCCCATTAAGAAAACCGTTGCACCCTCAAATTTTCTGCGTAGACCTCATTTTGTGGTTTCATCAATAGATCAACGCCTGACCTTAGATCGGTGGTCACGACTCTCGCTTGTTCAATCATGCTATGACTCCTCACAAAGGTCTGACCTAAGATTCTACCTTAAGATTTCGTCGGTCTCACCACTACTGTCTAACTCACATCGGCTACCTTGGTATCTAGTCGATTTCATCACTTGAATTTAGTCGATAAGTCCTTCATTTCCCAAGACTAGTCTTGGTGATGTTCGATTCCGAAGAATCAACCGACGAGTTTCTTGTTGCGCACTCCAATTTTAAGTTGCAACCCATTCGCTGAGATTTACTTTCTTCCTGGGTTTTGTCAGACTTTCGATTCTGCTGTAATTTTCTTCTATTCTGCTGTAATTTTCTGCAAAATTGAATTTGAGTGAGATATTCATGTTTTTGCATATGAATCAATACTTATCTTGCAAAATACTTCAAAAAAATGGACTAAAATCAAATGAAGTTTGACTCATCATTCATATATAAGTTTTCTTCTTGTTTACAATTCATCTCTTTGAATCCACTATCTACCCTCTAACTTACTCTAAATTGTAAAACTAATAACACCATATGAGTCTTAGTCTTGTCTCTCTGAAAGAGCCAAACCTGAAACTTTTTTATTTACATTCCACGATGTTGAACAACAAGTTCCACACTCAGCTTCCTCTAAATAGACACATGAATGGTGGGGTAAGGCATTCATGTCGATCCAAACAAAAAATCTCATCTTGATTCTCATCAAGGTGACCTAGTAAGTGATAATATGACCAAAGTCGCTCCCACCGCGCCTCAGTCCTCTAAATTAAGGTCTCATATCTACTCACTCCCACATCTCTAGAGGCAATTACTCATGTGAGGGAGTCAATCAAGTCTATCGGCATACATTATTTGAATTGTTCTAAGAGGCATTTTCAACATATTCACAAAACAACAAAAAAAGAAAGCGAACCATGTGAAATGCTCTTTATCTTATTGTAAGAAGATCACAAGTGTTTTGTTCCATTCAATTACATCCTACATAAGCCTAGGGATCTCACATGCCTCACAAATGTATCCTTGGCTATTGGTTTAGTAAATGGGCCTACTACCATCTCATTGGTAGGAATGTGTTTCAGAACCACTTCTTCATTTTGCGCGATCGTATCTTTGAAAAAATGATATCTAATCTAGGTATGTTTGGTCTTCCCATGATATTTTGGATCCTTAGCATAAGCTAATGCAGCCATGCTATCACATTACAGAGTCATGTGCTCAAAATCTATTTTAATAACCCTTATGTCTTGTAAAAATCTTCTCATCCAAACTGCTTCTTGTATTGCCGAGGAGCAAGCTACATATTCTGCTTCCATTGTTGACAAGGCTATACAAGACTGTTTCTTATTACCCCATGGTATTACACAATCATTAAACAAAAACACATATCCAGACGTTGATTGTAGTTGATCGTGATCGCTCCCAATCAAGATCCATTTGTCCAATCCATCACAACTCTCAACCTTGCAGCACATCATAATCCTCATGGTTTTTAGATATCTCAAAATTATCTCACCCATCCAAAGGTTTTATACTTGAATCAGATTGAAATCAAGCCATAGCCTTCAACATAGCATACAAGTTCAGACAGCACACTATGGTACACATCGGACTTCCAAATAGAATCGAGTAAGGTACTTTGTACATTTGTTCTTCTTCAGCGACTTGGTACACATATAAAGACTAAGGTCCAAATTTATCTCAATAGGTGTCCATAAGCTAATCATCCATACTAAGAATGCCTTCAACATTTCTTTATATACTCTCTCGAGATAAACCTAGGAGGCGCTTTGAGCCATCCTAGATCTTAACACCACCACAGGCAGCCTCCCCATGTCTTTCATTTCAAATTTGATAACCACTTCTTGGTCAAGATCGATCACCATTTGTACTCTGCGAAATCATGTTCCATTGTCTTGAGGCTTGTTTAAGACCGTAGATGGATCTTTTGAGCTTGCAAACTTTATGCTATATCCTTTGAGTTAGAAGCTTAAAGGATGATCCATATAAATTTCTTCATCGAGCTCTTCATTGAGGTAAGAAGACTTAACGTCCATTTGGTATAATTCTAGATCCATTATTGCCACAATAGCAAGAATGAGGCGAATGAATGTTGTGAATCTCACTCACAAGCGAGAAGGTCTCTTCATAGTCAATTCCCTCTTGTTGTGTGAAATCTTAGCTACTAATCGAGCCTTATATTTGTCAATTGTCCCATCTTCCTTGTGTTTAATATTGAGAACCCATTTGTTCCCAGTGGTCTTATGACTTGGTAGTAAATCAACCAAATCCCAAACTCGGTTTTATTTCATTGAATTCATTTCCTAAAGATAGCTTCAAACTACTCTTTAGCTTTTTATGGTTCAGAGGTATTTCAATACAAGGCTCTCATTATGAGCAATCATGAAAGCTTCCCTCAATCTCAAAGCAAGGGACGGGAATTCTCTCATGATTACTACGTCGAGGTTGAGATTTGTTCATGATCTTGCTCCATAGGAACATGATCTAGCAATTGGCACTCCCACTCGCTTCAAGTGGGTTAGACTTTCATGTTGTCTGTCCGTGTTGAATCAATGATTTAGATCTCACTCATCCCTAGGATCTTCCATCTATAGAAATGAGTATCCCCGTGATATCCTAAAATCCGGGCCCTCATGACACCCATTAACTAGCGAAATTCTTGTGGATATCGTGTAATTCAATACCACACTATTGTGTCCCATTTTTCGAGATCCATAATTTAACAAAAATTGAAAAGAGTCTCCTTTGTACAGAGAGCTCTACCCAAAACTCCAAATCCTTGCTACAATATACACAACATGACTCATTCAAGGCCTAATATATATGCCAAATGATCGACGGTCCATTTAAGGAGTAAACATTGAACACACCAGGTCCATTTATCCATATTCATACAAAACATGCAAGGCTATTTTAGAAAAAAGTCCATATGAGTTCAATTACAACTCTTTTACATAAAAGTATATGCCAAAACTAGTTTGCTCCAAAAATTTTACAAAAGGAGTTGTAAATCCATTAAAGCAGTTTTCACCCTTGTATTCCTCAATAAGAGCCGTCCATCAGAGTATATCTCACACCTAAATGCTTCCCATAGTGGTGAGCTACACTAGTGGTGTGAGTAATTCCTATGAGGCTTACCTCAAATTCCAGTTCATGCAATGTTCAGATTCAACAATTCACATTCACATCAACATCCTGGGCGGTGGCGTACTCTAGGTTAGACTTACATGCCATGCTATGAAATGAGATAAAATTCACTCATGCATCATACCCTTAGTCTTCACCAACTCCCACCACACAATGCAATGTCAATGAGTAATAAAAATCCGTCAATGATGAATTACATCCAATGATCACTTTGAAATAAAAGTCATGTGTTTATAAACCAAAACTTGTTGGATGTTACACCTTGAATGATCATTTCATAAACAAAACCATGTGTTTTCATGGGTAGCGGATTTTGGAATCACACCGTCGGCTCCGCAAGCCTATATATACTTTTTGGACTTTCACCGTCCAAGTGTATGAACACCAGTAACTGGGTCTCTCACTCGAGGGAGTGTTTAGCCCTTCTTATTATACCTGACACAAGTTTTCCATTTCATGGGATAGTGCGACTCTGTTGAACTTGGTTCAACAGTACCGACCACTTATCAATCACCAAATGTGGTGTTTGATTCCAACCATGCACTCACACCCATTGAATGCGATGACCTTGTGCATTTGCAATGTAATGTACCATTGCATGTTAATGTCATGGCACATATGCAATGAATGTCACATAGACAACTTAAATCACACATTTTATCATGTATCATGGACAATCATATCATATGCATATAATCTCCAAATGAACACTCATCCCAATGTCAATATATTAATACATGTTAACCAAATTTTTGACATGGCTACTAAAGACTAATTAAAGTCCCCGACAACAACGCCAAAAAACTTGTTGACCAAATTTTTTACATAGCTACCAAAGACTAACTAAAGTCTCCGGCAACGACACTTAAAACTTGTTAACCAAAATTTTGACACGGCTACCAAAGACTAACTAAAGTCCCCAACAACGACACCAAAAACTTGTTGACCAAATTTATGATAGACCTAATTTCTCTCATTGCTTATTCTCTGCGATGAAAAATGCAACATTTGTCTAAATTAATTGCCGCAAGTGCATAGGTCAGAGCAAGTAATAAAGTGGACTACAAGTCCGCTATCGCTCTCGCAGATCAATAAGAAAAATCTCCAGCAACCAACTACCCCTACTACTCAAGGTCCTCACTATTTGAACTTCAATTTTTTAAAGATGGAAATTAAAACTAAAACTGAAATGCAGAAACTGAAATAAATAAATCTAAAATAACATAAGAAAAACTGTAAAATAGACTGAAACAATAGAATTGCTGAAATATAATCCAAACACTGGGAATGGGATTAGTGTTCTAATCATAAATCTGCATTAGGTTCTTTAAAACATTATACATTTCACTAATTAGAAAACCATATTCCTTTCAGGACAAATGGGTCTAATCAGTTACTTGTAAAAATTTGACCCTCTTTAAGATCTGATTGTTTTTCTTTTCCAATACTTCACAATTATTTCTTAGAACTAAAGTTTACTTGCCCCCATAGATAGTATAGCACAAGCCTCTTTCAAAGTAATCAATACCACAATCTACAAGTCGAGCAAATTTCTCCCTCTCCTTGATTAGAATATTAGCTAACATAGGATCGAGATTGTTCTACCGAACTGAGACGACACCTCTAAACATTAAACTGATACATTATCCAATTAATCCTCACACCATGAGTAAATTAGTGATCTATCAGAGTAATCATTCAGAGTTCATTAGTTCCATAATATTAGTCTAACATACCCCCAAGTAAATGCTCCATACTCTTAGGAATCTCCACTTCCGTGTCACTCAGAGGGCCTTCTAGAAATTAGAGAAAGATACAACCCTTTTCTGATTACAAGCTACTATTAAGAAATGTCATCGTATAAGGAACAATAATTACAACCAATCCATTTTCTAAACCAAAATAATCATTTAAATAATACAACCATAATCAAAACACTTAGCCTTCCTAACAAGAGCTTAGCTCATAACTGACTACACAACTATCAATGAGAAATGATCGTGGAAAATTAACAAAATTGCAATCAAACTAAAGAAAAAGAGAATTATAGAAAATTTCTAGAAAACCTTGAAGTTCAGACAAAAATGGAACTAAATATTCATTAATCTCAACTCAAGATTACAATTCAGATCGATTATTCCAGTTCTAAGAAAAGTAAAATAAAAGAAATTACAAGAAGAAAATAAAAGAAAAGAAAATATAAAAATCTCTCCAAAAGAAAATATCTAATCTACTGCTACTGTTCCTAAAATGGCTGCCCCTTCCTCTTTTTCCACCCCCTCTTTTTTTTTCGTTTTCTAGGGCTTGTTATTTATAGCCCTAATAAATGATGCTTGGCCGAAAATCAAGGTTGATGACGTGGGTTTCTGTGCAAGCCCAATTTATGTCTTTGTTACGACAATATATGATACCTTTTCTTGAATTATGTCGCGACAATGAAGGGAATGTTGCAATATATTTTATGTCGCGACATACTTTGGAAATGTCGAGACATAATTTCCCTGCTTTGCATGCTGGTCCCCTGAGAATTTGTTGCAACATTAAAAACTATGTCGCGACAAAGGTCACTTCATTTAGCTTTGTATTGAATTTGTCACAACATTTCTTCCATGTTTATCTTTTGTCAAGCTTGTCACGACAAATAAAATAAATGTCTCGACAAAGTTGAGTTACCCCAGTTCATATTTGTTGTGACATAGTTTCCACATGCCCGCATTGTTAACCTTTGAAACAGTTTATTGCAACATGCGGTCCTTTGGTTAGAAAAACTCAACAAAGCCTGGCTCTTGATTTCGCTTTCACCTTGGCTGTAATAAAGCTCTGGTTTTTATCGTGACACAATTTATTCTCAGACTTTTATGTTGCAACAATCAATTTCTATGTCGCGACATAGTTCTCAGCCTTCATCTTTGTCTTATGTCGCGACATAAGTTTGGATTGTCGCGACATACTTCAAAGCCTTCAAATTTCTAGTTCTTCTTAGTGGTTCCAATGATAAACTTCATGCAAGCTCACACATAGTCTTCAACTCCTTCTACTCTAATCAGACGCAACAAACACTCGAAAATGTCGCGACATTCAGCTTATCTCTAGGCTCCATCCCGCTTTATGTCGCGACATTCTTTGCCACTTTCGCCAATCGAGCATTGTTGTGGGATAATCGCTATGATAACCAGACCGCCCGATCAGAATAAGCTCACGGCTGCTCTTATGGCCCCATTTGTCTTTTCTTGCTTTTCAACTTCTTTTCTTAAACTTACAAACCCAAATTTGGGTGAATATCTAATATTTGGCATTAAAATTTGACTATGTTTTAAAATAATGATGAAAATGAGCTTAAAATTACTTAGGAATTTTAGACTCATCACATATTATATCAACATTTGTTCTAAGAACAACAACCAAGTAAGGCTATTATATAATCTAAGTACTAACACTTAGATCCTTCAGGCTAACAAATGATAGTGCTCACAAAATATCCTACATTAGCCTAAATGGAGCATAAAATCGTCCCAATCAGCCCCTTAAACAGGCCACAAAACTGGAGCCAAAAAGCCCCTTAGATAGGCCATAAACAACCCTAAACAGCCATAAAAGAGCCACAAACAACCCCTTAAATAGCTCCCAACTATCCCTTAAACAAACATAAATAAACAAATAGTAAAAAACAGCTCTGAAACAACCCCTTAAACAAACCTTAAAACTTTCCTATAACAACCCCTTAAACAGGCCATAAACAACCCCAAATTGCTATACAATAGCCCCTTAAACAGCTCCTAAACATCCCCTTAAACAACTCCATTAAATAAGCCTAAAAGGTAGAACTCAAACCAAAGTAGGAAGGAACGTTACCTCTTGGAGTGTAGTAGAAAAGGTAAGAAGCCTTAAGAACGCTTCATAAGCCTAAAACCTTTGATTTTCCCAAATCTCCTCATTTGAATCTTTGGTGAAATTCCTTTTTTTTTTGTACGTATGCGTAGCTCTCGTCAAGGAGATGAATTTTAATTCTTGGCTCGACGAATTCCAACCGACGGAACTCCGAGGATCGCCGAAAGAAGACTTGGCATTCTCTCCTCTCCCTTTCTCCCATGGTCAATCCAAAAATAGATCTTTGTCCCAAAAAAAAACCCGATTTTAACCCTATCTTTAATCTTTAAAGACTCGCCCACGTTGTGCCACTTGTTTGGGCTTCTTTACCTCAAATGATTAATTTCATTCAGCTTTAAGTTCAAATTATTTATAAGGAATTTTATTTAAATTATTTTTCAACTTTCAAAAATTTTCCATTGGGGGTCACCGAACACTGGCCGCCCTAAAATGCAAAACCTTTACTATCTCGAACTGGCGAAATTCACTGGGTAACTAGGATTTACAAGACGGGTCCCAACGGTGAGGTCCATTTCGTCACCCGAGATTTAGAAAATTTCAGGTTTGCAACTCAGATCGTAATGGAATTTACTGCTTTAGTTTTTTCTGCAAAAGTCTAAATTTACTCCGGGTTTTACATTCTTCCCCTTAAAATAATTTCACCCCCAAAATTAACATACACAAACACACAATCACATGGCTATGAAAAGCTATTTAATATAAAATAACTAAAATACATATATACCTTCATCCTCAAATAAGAAATGATAACTGCAATATGGTCTTCAGATTCCCATGTCAAGTTCTCCATCCCTCTGCCGCTATAATACTTACTAGTCTTGGCAAGCCTTGCCTCAGAAACCTGGTCCCGCACGCGATAAGTACTTCTCGGGTCCCTCCCTTAGTGTCTGATCCAGATCAATGACAAGCTCGCCCTAATCTACCATATGAGTCAAATCTGAAGTGTATTTTCGGAGCATGGAGACATGGAATACATCATGAACACTCGATAGGTTTGGCGGTAACGCCAATCAGTAAGTTAACTCAGACGCACTCTCCTTTCGAGGCACCGATGGGATCTGATATATCTTGGTGATAGACTTCCTCACTTGTCGAACTTGACCACTCCTCTCTTAGGCATCACTTTTAAGAAGACATGATCTCTTAGGTACCATAATCTTCATCCCACTCCAGTAATACTAGTGACAAAGATTATGGTACATCTTCATGCCACCTGGATGCACATAAAAACAAGAGCAATGGAACTCCTTGAGGATCTTCTCCCTCAGATTTAATGATTGGGGAACCACGACCCTTCCTCTATACCGAAGACTATCAATTGTGTGAATAGCCCAACCTTCGTCACATGTATCCGACCGTACCCGGTCCCTGATGGATAATATCTCCTTGTCATGTCCCTAGGACTCGATCACTCTACTCAATAGAGAAAGTGTAGCCACTAAACTCTCCAAGGTACCCTCAGCCCAACCCCTATAGTACAGCCCAAACTTTCCCATAGTCTCGAAAGACCGTCACTCCCTGAAGCCACAAGAGCCAACACTCCCATGACTTCTAATAGCATCCAATTAATTACATTTTCTCTTATCAGATTGTAATGTAAAGAAGTCATAGTCTTCCTTTATACTTCATCCCAGCCCCATGCTATTCTCATGTTAAGGGGTCCCATTGTGTAACATACCACCCTTTGGGGTCTGGTAGAAACACCCTCAAACTACTCCATCGTGATAGATAGGGCTGCGCCAAACCTTCAAGGTGAAAAGATAATGGCTTCATAACCCATGTCACAAGGCGTGAGTAACTATGTTCATGGTTCTTTAACCCGCGAGAACCATAAGCTACTACCCTCCTGCACTCCACTCAAACATATCCAAGTCCGTCCCCTTAGGAGGCATCACAACACTCAGGTAGTCTTCGTCCCTTTAGAACGGACGAATAGGAGCTGGAAGAAACCTTTCTCTTTAACTCCTAGAATGCCTTCTTACATGAGTGGTCTTCCATTCAACTCTGACTTCTTCCGGTCAATCTCACATAGGTGCAAAATTAGTCGATATAGAAGTCATCAATGAACCTCCTGTAATACCCTAAAAATCCTAAAAAACTACGTATCTTGAAGACTGACTTCGGTTTCTCCTAACTCATAATTACCTCAACTTTATATGGGTCCACAGATACACCTAAAATACACCATATGCCCTAAGAAGACTCATAATTCTAAAGTGGTTTCTCAAAATTCACACTTACTGAATTTGGTATACAATTGATGGTCTCTCTAAGACTTGAAAACAATCCTCAGGACCCTCTATGCCCTCCTCGACATGGAGATCCAAATGTCACAACAAATACCACAACGAATCGATCTAGGCCAGTCGAAACACCCTATGCATGAGATCCATGAATGTCGCCGAGCATTCGGCCAATTTGAATGGCATCACTAAGGAACTCCAAAATGCCCATATCACATCTCTAAATGTCAGCCTTGTGATATCCTCGCTTCCCTAATCCTCAATCGATGATAACCAATGCAAAGATCTATCTTCGAGTAAACCCGTGCCCCTCTCAGTTGATCAAATAAATCATTAATCCTCGGTAAAGGGTACCTATTCTTGATAGTAACTTATTAGTGCCCAAAAAGTGCTATTTTGAACCCTATTTTTAATAGGTTTTGAGCGCTTTTTGTGTACTAATTGTTATAATTAACCCACCTGACATGTTCTGTCCCTATTGCACTTCTAATTGCATTCCGAGGTCAGTTTTTGTAGTTTTCACAGAATTGGAAGCCATAAATTATCGTGTCAATCCAATCATAACCAAAGTCGGGCTGATTTGTTCAATTTCATATGGTCTTATATCAATTTCATAAGCCGAATGAAGCACTTCCTGAAAGCAGAAGAAAATAGAAAAATAGCAAGCCGCAGATGCAGACGCAGGGATTAGAACAAAGGGCTAATGGAACAATAGCCATGTGAGAGAGAATTGAAGGACTCATGATAGTATAGCTTAAAATTTTTTAATCCTAGCTGGTTTACTTATGCAAAATTTTCGAAAGCAATAAATTTCATAGCTAGCGAAAATTCATCAGGTATATTAAATTTCAGATTGCCATGCCTTGTAATTTCGCTATGATAGCGAAATTCCATGGATACGAAAAATTCATTTTTGTTTTTGATGTTTTTGATCCTAAACGACTCACGCTTTGATTAATTACCATTTGTCCCCGCTTGCAACTTGGCATATTTTAGGCATTTTGTCATCTCACGCATCAGTTGACTATATAAGCTCCCTACAACTTTTGTAACCCTAACTTTTAATCTCAAGACACGCGGTAAATTGGTTTTTGTGCTATGGCTTCTCTCTTCTCTCTCTCTCCTCTTCTCTCATTTTCTGGAAGCACAAACACTCCTCCGAGGATGAAAACTCAGAGGATGTTTGGCTAGACCTCTTCCTCCTTGAAGAGGAGGGCCATCAGGGAATGTTTTAAGGTAAAAACGTCCTCTCATAAGCTTTATGCAAGCATTTATTCCCTTTTTTTGTTTCTCAGATTCACGCTTTAGGTTTGAATCATCGTGATGTACCCCGAAAAATGCATTTGGCAAGCTTCGTTCATGGATGCTTATCGCTAGATCCACCGATGCCCATTTAGTCATTGTATTTATGAGTTTCAGGTGTTAAATCCAAAGTTGATGGTTTTAACCGCTTTGGAAACATTAAGTGGTAAATAAATGCTATACATTGTGAAGAAATACAATTTTAGGTTTTGGTTTTAATGCCAATGAAGAGCCGATTCAAGAAATGACTATATGTCATCCTCTCCTAACGCGAGGAAAGACCTTTCGAGGACATGTTAATGCCTTAGGAACCCTAAACCAAGCACCCAATGCTTCAAGGAGTTCTATTTACATTTTATTTTATTTATTTTCAGTTTGCAAAACTAAATCCACTCCCCCTGCTTTTACTCAAAACCTTAAAAATCTAAATTTAATTCACCAATTTTGACTTCCACTCAAATCATTTTGTACGAAGAAAACCCCATCCCCGTGTTCGACTTGGCTCACTATATCACAAAGAGTTTGACTACTACAGTAGCAGGAACTTAGATATAAATTCTGTTGATTCCGATCAATTCCTACTGTAAGTAATTTAATCAAATGGCGTCATGTCAGGATGGTGCCTTAAGTGCATTTGACGAAGTCAGGAACACTTTGTGATCCTCATCACAAGTATTGGGTGGAATTTTTATATTTCACTGTCATTTTTTATTTTATTTTCATTTCTATAAAAAGAAAAGTCATGTGGTTGTCTTGTGTTGCTTATTTTTGCTGTAAGATTATACATTGTTCAGGCTTGAAACTAGAATCAAATGGAAGAACAAAGAGAATGAGTACTCTGTGGAAGAGTAACCCTAGAGCATACATGACAAATGAGACCATAGGAACTTCATGGCAGCAACCCGTAGAGAGTAAAACCAACCTATATAGGTCTATGAGGGAATATGGGGAGACCAATGGATGAGTGCACCTGTCTATACTGTTCCCCTAACTTATACTCTTCTCGCTTCTCCACATTTTACTCCTCAACTTCCTGGAAGAAGCAAATGGAATCCACCACCCTTATCCCCGTTGAATGCTTCATCCTGAATTTGAGCAAACAAGTGGACAATTTCACAGAGGATACTAGGTAGTGGAATGTTCAAAGCACAGGAAATTGAGACAAAGTGGAGAGCCCCGAACAAGGAATTGATGGGTTCCAAAGCAAAATTGATCAAAATTGACATCCTGCAGGGGAACCACCAAAGCTCACCAACTGCCTTGTTCATCAAGCAGGAGGAGAACTGGAGGCAAAGAGTGTCAACGACACTATTGTGTGAACAGCTCAATTGCAAATTTTAGGAGGAATCTGAAAGAGGAACCGTAGGAAGATCCTCCCTGAGGAACTACAGGTGCCCCACAATTATGTGTGCATTATGGCTATGGAAAAGGGAAGAAGAAACCTCCCAATGTCACAAGAGGAGGGAATGGAAAGAAGAAATAGAAGAGTCCCATCAGTTCACTACCAAAGCCACCAACAACCCATTGTTTATAGAAAGACACCCCCGACTCAGCCTTCACATCGCCTATATCATAGGACAATCCAAACTCGTGAAACACTCCACTATAAAGGCCACTTTATCAACGGTCACTTCCGCAAAACTCTTAGAAAGTGAGCACACCATATTAATTTTGCCACTACCTCAAAGAAGATGGCACCACATACCGCAGTGGCATGTTGGTTGGTTCGGTGTCGGTCGAATTGGAGCAATCCGAACTCCTCGTATTTAAGCCCGCGCCCGCAGCCTCCAAAGGCCTAAGGAGGGTTCGGGGGAGCATGCCTCCCCACCTTTGTTTTAATTTTTCTTGCTTTGTTTTATTTTATCGTATTTATTTTAATTTCATAAGTCTTCTTAGATTTTCTAATTTTTAGTCAATTTTGTTTTTAGATTAATTCTTACTTTTCAATTTTTTCTTAATTTTTCTCAGGTTAATTTTTACAGCTTTGTGTACACATTTTGAAACTCGAATAAAGAAATCAAGAACAGGAGTAAAGCAGGAAATCTTTCGCAACTATATTAAAATATCGCAATCCTAGCGAATGAATTTCTAGATAGCAAAATTTGGTGAAATTTTCATTTAGTTTAGCGAAATTTTAATCTAGCTAAATGGCATGGTTAGCACAAGGAGGTAGGAAGCATAAAACATTTTAGCCAATGTTTTCATTTTTATTTTATTTTATTTCTATTTTATATATATAAAAACGTTTGTTTTATTTTATTTTTATTTTTATATATAAAAAAAGGAAAAAAAGAGAGTCTGCTTTATATATATATAATTATTTTGTCTAAAAAAATGCTTTTATTTCTTTATTTTATTTTATTTTTTTATTTATTAATTATTTTATTTTGTTTTTTTTCAAAAAAAAAAAAAAAATCAAACAAATTCAAAAATTTTCGCTATGTCTAATTTTCGCTAAGCTAGCGAAATTTCGCTAGCTTAGATAAAATTTTTCGCTGCGCCCTACATTTTACTCCACCTGCTTCGTCATAATCGCTTTCTATCCGAACTCCTCGTGATGCTCTCTTGGTACCGTTTGAAAGCTTAGAGAGTGGTAGAATCCAACATGGCCATAAATAACATTTTGAGATTATTATGAAAGTGTAATTTTTAAAAATGCTCAACCGTCACTTTTTTCCTCTCTTTTCTTCTTCCTCTAACTTGTTTATTTAGCCCAAACGGGAGTGAATAAGGTGTCGATGGAAAGTTTATAAGTCTCCTATCCGTAAATGATCATACATCTCATCAGTGGAGGTAACACTTCCTTCCTAATTTTCTAATCCGAGCCCCATTTCTGATACACCTAGATGTTCGTTGGGTCGGGGGAGAGTTAGCGAAGGAAGTGGCTTTGCATTATTCTTTTGTAATATTTTGTGCAAGCCCATTTTTGTGACATTCAGTGGCTTGCTAGGTTCTTTTCATAAAGTTTATACTATACAAACTTACTTTTCAAAATTTGGACTCATGGTAACCAAAATTTTCAGTGCTTTTCCTAACTGTTGAAAACTGAAACTTTGTCAAATTCCTATTACGTTAGATTGTCTCTATGCCTAGTTGAGTGAATGATTATTGAATTCTTTTTTATTTCAATTTTTCTTCCACCTTTAGCTAACCACACACCGAGCACATCAGGTTTCAATGGATAAATAAAAATCACAAGAATCCCTTTACTTTGCATAACCTACCTGTAGTTTCATTGACCGCCTTAATAGGTTATGACCCTCGTGGAAAGAAGGCCAATGCTGCTCTAGTGAAAGAAACAAGACAAAGAAAAGAAAAAGAGACAAATTAAAATGTTTCATTGAAACCCGAAAGCACGCCCAGGTATATGGCGAAGTTTTAAAGTCTGTGTTCTAAACCTCACCAAGGTATCGTTCACTTAGTGTTCGTTACATGGGTGGATGGGTGGAGTTTTAGCAAGCTAGAGGTGCTGGAGTCTCAAATCATTCAAGTCCTGTGGGTGAAACTCAAGAGTTCAGGGTCGGAAGATCCTTATGACTCGTGCCCCAAGCCTTAATTGGGTCGAGCCACTGAGATCCCGGTCATATTGACTCGTGAGGTCGACTTCAAAGATTGCACCTTACAACGAAAAGAATTGTGAATAAGAGATGGGTCCTGACTTATTAGGTCAATAGTACATAGGTCGGCAGTAGCTTAGGCTCATGGAGAGCATTTCACAGCTATTGCTGAGATTTGATCAAACAAAACACTAGATTTGTGAAGTTTCGTTGATTCATCAAAGATAGGCTCTTAATAATTTTGTATGGTATTCATTCTTCTGTTTGATAGTCATCTGTTAACGCTTTTGATTGATTTTTACTTTGTTAGCATTACCTATTCACAACCTTTTTGAAATACCATTTTGTGGAATCTTATTTTGTTATAGTTTTATATGTGTATTTTATTACTTCTTTCTTTCATTGCTAAGGACTGCAATGTGTAGGTTGGGGGTGTGATTTAGTGGCCCAAAAAGTGCTATTTTGAACCCTATTTTAATAGGTTTTGGAGCGGCTTTTGGTAAATAATTTGTTATATAATTAACCCAATTGATATGTTCGTCCCTAATAAAATTAATTGCATTCCGAGGCTGTTTTCTGCAGTTTCTTTGTAAAGAATTGAAGCCAAATTATCGTGGTCAATCCACCATAACTAAAGTCGGGTTGATTTCATCACTCTATATGTCTTACTGAATTAATTTCTATAAGTAGTTTGAAAATGCAGAATTTTTAAAGGTGAAGAAAATAGAAAAATAAAGAAGTTTCCAGATGCAAAGATGGTATTGTGTGATTGTGATTGGTGAATGTACAACGGAACAAAGAGGTCAGGAGAGAGAATAATGAATTTCGCTATGGCATAGAGAAAATTTCGCAATTTAGCGGTTTCATATAAATTTTCGTTGCTTAGCCAAATTTCGCTAGCTTAGCTTGGTACCATCGTGCATAATAAAATTTTGCATTCTCTTCATACTTTAATTCATTTAAGGATAGTGAAATTCCCCGTGATAGCCAAAAACTTGCCCCTGTTTTTGATATTTTTGATTCAAACGACCATTTTGATTAATTACCATTTTGTCCCTATTGTAATCTCATATTTTAGGCATTTTGGTTGTATTTCACGATCGTGGTCGACTATAAGCTCCCTACAACTTTGTAACCCTAACTTTAATCTTTTCAGACACGAATCTTTTGTTTTAGGTTACAGCTTTTCTCTTCTCTCCTCTTTCTCTCATTTTTCTACTATCAAACACTGAGGATGACAAACTCGGGAGGATGTTTGGCTGCACTCTTTTCCTTTTCTTAAGAGTGAGGGGCCATCAAGTGAATGTTTTACAAAAAGACTGTCCTGTTTTTTCTACGCAAGCATTTATTCCTTTTTCGTTTGGGATTCTACGCTTAGAATGAATCCACTGATGTACTCTGAAATGATTGGCAAGTTTTCGTTCCAAGGATGCCATCAAGTAGATCCACTAATGCCCATTTAGTTGCTTATTTATGAGCTCAAGTTAAATTCAGTGGATGGTTTTAACCTGTTTTGAAACATATAGTAAATAAATGCTATACATTAGAAGAAATAATTTTAGGGTTTAGGTTTTAATGCTAAATGAAGAGCCTATTTGGGAAATGACTATATGTCATCCTCCTAACGCGAGGAAAAAGACCTCGAGGATATGTTAAATGCCTTAGGAACCCAAACCAAGGCTCAATGCTTCTAAGGAGTTCTATTTACATTTTATTTTATTTATTTTCGCCTTGCAACTAACCACCCCGTTTTTACTCCAAACCCTTAAAAATCTAAATTTAATTCACCACCTTGACTTCACTCAAATCTGATTGGTACAAGAAAACTTATCCTGGTTCGAATCTCTAGACTACTATATCAGCAAAGAGTTTCGACTACGGAAGTTAGGAGGAACTTAGGATATAAATTCTGTTGATTCCAGATCACCTTACTCGTGGTAACGGTCTTCAAGAATCTTGCCCAAATGTGCTCGTAGTCTGCGACAGCCGAAGGGTCTTACTTCACCAGCTGATCGTGAGCACCGCAAGGTGAAGTGCTCAATCGCACAAAACCCTCATTCAATAATTCCTGTGAATCGACTTTGAGTTCTTTGCAATCAACTGGCAACTTATCTTGATGAGTCATAGAAATAGGAGATGTACCAGTGGTGCAACTCACAGTGAAGCTCCAGACCCCTATGTGAAGGTAATCTCGTAGTTCATTCGAAAAACGCCCTCATACTCACACAAACCACCCGAGGTAGACCTAACTCCTATTCGCGATTCTCTGTGGTGTGTCAAAGAACAACCCACACACAATCTACTCGTATATCTAGAGTCGGTACGGCTTAGGGTAAAGCATCGTGCTTATTCTCCTAAACATAAACAAATGGTTTATACATGGGAAGAAGAACTGACATCACAATTAATAACCTGACGTGCCATCAACCACCATCCCAAGGATGATATCAAACTCGACATGTCCATGACCTGAAGGTTCATGGGGCAAGTAGTGAGAGTCCCCAAGATCTCTAACCTACAACCCCGACATATTTGATAAATGTTCACCCCACTCCTAGGAGAACTCACAATGCAATGGCTCTTCTGCTCTCAACCTTTGCCTAAATCTTCCACATGATGCAAGAACAAAGGAATGAGATGGCACTAGAATCAAATAATACCCTGTCAAAGTGAGAGTAGAAATAAAATTTCGAATGATCCACCCAATTCATCAATTAGTTTTAGGTGTAATGGGCATAGACACACTTGGTCCTTTGTAATTCTAGGGCTTGTGAGCCCTAGCATCGAATTACAACCCATGCCTCTCAACATCAACAATTGCAATAAGAAACGTTGATTCTCATAGGGTGATCCTAATCAACAAAATTTGTATCCTATATTCCTCCTACTCCGTAGTTGCTACCGCAGTGAGATAGCCGTCTCAGGGTCGAACAATCAACAAACGTTTTTTTTTTATATATATAAAATAAATAAAAATAAAATAAAATGAAAACATCAGGTGATGTTTTCATTCTGGGCTCTACCTCACCGAAAGGTGACACTTCATCAACCCTTCTTGCCTCTCACCTTCCATTGTTTGTGCTTGTTACTGTGTGAAAATATTGAGCTCCACACGTTAAGCAATGTGACGTGATGATCACATTCTGCAAGAATCGGACATCGCATTGAAGTGGCCAAAATGGTCTTCCTGTGAGCACTGCACATGATTAAGCCCACGGCGATCGGTTCGGTATCAAGCACTACAAAGTCCATCGCAGTAGAATTTGTCCATCTTCACCAACACATCCTCAACTATTCCCCTTAGGAATTTTTACCAATCGATCAAATTTCTAATGATAGAGTGATGTTGGTAGGCTTAAGTCTCTAAACCAACTTTATATTTGAAATGGCAAGGAGGTTTACATCGCCCCTAAGTCTACAAAGGCTTTGTCTATAAGTCCTCTAATGTTGACTGATATTGTGGGGGATCCTCGATCCTTGTATTTCACCGGGGTTTTGCTCCTTCACGATGCTAATTGATTTGTTTTGTTAGAAGGCTTTCTTTTCAATGCCCAACCCTCTCTGACGCACATGCATGTGTCCTTCAGAATTTTGCATATGTTGGGACTCCTTAATCATGTCACAAAGCGGGGATATTTAATTTTCACTTGCTCTAGCACCTCCCAAATTCCCAGCTTGCCCGTGATTTTTTTCGCTCTAAGTGCTTGAGGAAATGCATGTGTACGTTTTTCTTCATCAATCTTCTCCGATTATTATTCTCTCGCTTACTTCCTTTCTTCTCGTTTTCCGCCAGCCTCATGGCACCGTTGCTCAATTTCTTTCACTCCCCAAAGTGATGATAAATTTATCAACCATCCGAAGTTGCCGAAGAACCTATTCATGGACTCCTTCGATTTGGTAGTGTTTAGAAGGAATCTTCCTTTCTCTCAGACTTCTCCAAAGAAATTGGTAATCCCGTGGATCATCACGCAGATTATCAATTTTCTCGATTACACAGCCTTCGTTTCCATCTATCTTCGGTTGGTATTTCCACAAAGATCAATTCTTTGAGCCACTGTACATTGATTCCCTTGCTCTTCCACAAAATTGCCTACCACCTTACTCAAATTTAAAATAGCTTGTTCAACAAGGACGAGTGATGGCAGGATATCGTGGGTCGAGGCGAGGAAACCAAACCGTTGTTTGGCATCGAGGCACATATGGGTTAGCTTCCAAGAGAGATTTGATTGATTTCCTCCAATTGAATTGTATGTATTACCATATGGGCATTGGATTGGGCTTGTATCGCCTATGACATTGCATGCTCGACATCAAACTTCACCGCTGAGCATTCGGGATGTTGTTCTCTCTAGGATAAAGGATTGGCAATTGATGCATGGGTTGGTTTGTGCAAGATTTTCAAATACGCTGTACCTCATGTGGCCTTTTTCCTTCTAGCTCTTCCACCATCCTAGAAGTGCAGCAAGGTTGATATCTTTGCTTTCGTGCACTTCATATCTTCAGTGCAAAATTCCTCCTTCGTGGGGTCAAGGCCCCATTTTCCACCTCCCCTTGGGTTTGGCTCATCCCATCCCTGGAAGCTTCTGTTTACATAATTCAAAAAGTCCATGGCTTCATCCGGGTGCTTTTGCTTAGAAGTCCCCTCTCTCCACACATTGTTTCCACAATTGCTTCATGGTTGAGACATACTCACCACAGAAGTGATCTCACAAGCATCCAAGTGTCAAAAACCATGATGTGGACAAGCACTGATGGTCTCCATGAACCTTTCCTAGCACTAATAGAACCTTTTATTGTCGTGGGTCGCAAACGTAGATCCGCTCTTCAAACATTGGTCTGTGAGCACTGGCATTTTGGCACCCCGTCAGAGTTTCATCTTCACTTCTAATGGTCTCTTGGTCTCAAAGAATTGGTTTCATATTTTGGCTTTGTCCTTGAGGGTTAATGGGAATGTCTTCAACTTATCAAATCCATATCAAGCATAATCTCCTTAAAAAGTTATGCACACTTCCTCAAACTCAGATAGGTGTATGGATTTTCATTTTCCATACCATGAAACATCGTCGGAAGAGATAGTGGTCTCAAACTACACTAATGCCAGGTATGATGCAGAAGGGTGCACCCACCTTCTAGAGGGTGTATGTGGTCCCCATTGACCTGTGGCGCTGTTGGATTCATAGGAGTCGCTTGCTGACTCGCCGGTTCCTCGTAGAGAACGATGTGTTCACTATGTACACCGACTTCCACAACCTGATCAATCAAAGAAGCATTGCACTCTCGCAGCTTTACATGATATATCTCTATCCTACTGATGATAAACACTGTAATAATAAAATGAGACAAAGCAAAGAACAAATAAAAGGCTTCTGCCAAAAGGACTTGTTAGCTAAAATATAAAAATGACCGCATTAATAAAACATGAAAAGCAAGAGGACGCATAGCAAACTCAAATTCTAAATAAACGAAATTCAAAAAGGGTTAGGTTGTCACCAATACTTGTAATGAGGATTACACATATCAACTCATCATCTATAGTTTGCACCATCTCCGATAACGGCGCCATTTGATTCTGCGCCACAGAGGTGATCCAATCACCAAAATTCTTAGACCTGAGATTCTCCCATCGCAGAGTCAAGTACGCAGATAGCGGTCTAGGGTCGAACACTGGGATTGGTTTTCATTCCTACAAATGATTTGTACTCATGGTTCAAAATGGTGAGGCTTTCATTTGATTTTTGGATTTGCACAAAAAGCATGGGTGTTGTTGTTACTAGGCTAATCAAATACTTTTAAAATAAGGTGTGGAATGGAGACTCAAGTCTTCAATACTAGCTCGATAAAATGAGGTTATAAGGTGTCCTTCAAGATTTCTCATTAGCAAATGACATATAACAGAAGCAAACCGGATCTTTTTTGTTTAACTTTAAAACTAACACTTCAATCAGTCTTATTTGAGCCAAAGCATTTCATCGAAAGCATTTAATGTTCCAAAGAGTTTGAAAAAATGCATCATTTAACCTAATTTCATGATCAGAATGACATTTGACGAATGTCGTTGTATCTACCATTAAGAATACACTGAACTCCAAAGCATGCCAAGTATTGACCAAAGGAACACATTAAATAGCATTAAACCCTAGTTTGAAAGTCGAACACATAAATGCGTGACTGCTTTATTGAAAACAGAGGAACACTTGCAAACCACCATTAACCAACCTAGCAACCCTCCTCTCTGCTGTTTATATTAGTTTAAACATCCTTTCTGAAGTATCATCCCTCAAAGGTGTAGTTTGGCAACTCCAGAAAATGAGAGAATACACAGAAGAGAGAAATCGGGACCAAAAAGGAAAAGTCACAGAAATGAAAGTTAGCAAAAAGTTAGGTTACAATTTGTCCATAAGGTGGCTTATGACAGCCTACAAAAGATGTGAATACCAAAAATACCAAAATAATATGATTATGATCGAGGGCAAAATGGGAATTATACAAACGGGTCATGGATCACAAAAGAGGGGCAACAAATTAAGCATGTATAGTGAATTTCGCTATCATAGCTAAAATTGCATAGCCAAAATTGAATTTTCGCTTATACACAGCCAGTTTTCGCTATGATAGCGAAATTTCATATGACATAGCCAAAATATGGCATAAATAAATTCTCACTAGATCATAATTTTTCGCTATGCCATAGTGAAAATCACTGTTCCCCCTGCATTGCTTCCTGCACTAATTAGCTGCATTTCTTCCTTTCCAGCTTGACATTTCTTCATCCCGGCTCGATGAAATCACCGAGAATTCATACGAACTCAGCATAAAACATCACAATTACGATGCCAAGCTTGAAATGATGGTGGAGGCTCACAAAACCTGCAAAACTACCAAAAACAGCCTTGAAACAAAATCGTGAGTACTGACCTGATCGGTGTTACGTCAACGGGCTAATTTTAATATGGATTAAGACGCAAAGCACTCCAAAACCTGAGTCTTGGGGCCAGGACTCAAAATAGCACTTTGGTACTAATCAATTGTAGTACCCTCGACTAGTACTAACTCAATTGCCTAGATGGGTGCAGGGTGAACAAACTAAGTCTATGAATGTCCTACTGATGATTGGGACTGGGGTTTCCCATAAATCTAGGATCCCGTTTCAGGTGTCCAGGTTGGTGGCAATAGAAACATGCTCTCTTCCATTGCTGGCTAGGAGCCCTGAAGTGTCTTCCCTTGGGATGATTGACTCTGGCCTTGGCCTTGGCCTTGATAGTCGCGGCCCTGTCCCTGAAACCCTTGCAAAGTAGAAGTCATCTACTATTTCCCTGAGCTAGAAGAAAAAGGTTGCCTTTCCTTCCTCTAATCTTTAACACCCGCCTCCCAGATGTTCTGTGCGTCGTCCACCTCCCTCTCAATGGCCATATCTATCTTGACCATCAATTCCAGGTCTTGTAGGAGAAGTCCAACAATTTTACCTAGGATTCACAATTTTAGACAATCCTCAAACTTCTTCACTTAGCCATGTTTATGGCCGTATAATTGTCAATGAAATGGGCTAATTTAGTGAATTTAGCTTAATGTGATCTTGAGCACCGGTCACTGGTCCCTTGTTTTAGGTCTAGGAACTCTCTAGCTTTTGCATGTCGGGCAGACTCACTGGGAAGTATTTGCCCATGAATAGATCACATAACTCTTCCCATGTCATTGCCTCCAAGTTACTTGAGGCTTTGACCTAATCCTACCACACTTAGGATTCGCCCCTTGAATGAATGCTAGTTTTATCCTAGTGGGTAATTTTAGAGGTGATTCCATATTTCTAAAATCTTCGTAATTTTTATCGAACCAAGGATCTACTACTATAAGGTCCCTCCCCTGAAGGTTGGAGGATGGTGTGCCTTGAACCTCTGGAAGTTACTTGACCCTCCTTGGCTCATAGTCAGAGCCTGCTAGCCCCTGTAATGGTGGCAACCCACAGACTCGCCATGCAATGGTGGTCGCACACCAATAGCCTCTATGAAGGCTTGTTGGTCAAAGGTCGATGGTAGTTGATTGTTGTTCCGCCTTGGCATCCTCTTTCTCAATTAGCCATCTACATATGTTAGATAGCAATAAAGTCTTACATAGTATCCAAAAACAACGAGGATCAAGTTTAAACTTTCAGATTTCTCTCCTTTGTCCAATTAGTGAGTTATGCCAACCACTAATAGACATCAACATCCTAACCATCCTTGTTCATTCTTTTCCGAACCCCTAATATTATGCCTTCTAAACTCCTAGTGTTCATCTTTTCATATACATTTTCCATGTATATAATTCACTTCTAACACATATCACATAATCACGTAGCATACAATAGAGTTACAAACACGAAATGCACACAAATGAAATGGTTCATACTCCATGCCCATCAAGCCCTAGGTAATCGTATACTCAAGCTTCCGACACTGCTGTGACACCTAAAAACTAGTCCGTTGATCACCCATCAACCCACGAAATGCCTGTGGATATAGTGTAACTCGATAGCACACCATTGTGTCCCATTTACCGGGATCCATAATTTAACAAAAATCAGACATAGCCATCTTTGTACGGGGAGCTCTATCCAAAACTCAACATGTACAATATACAATAACATGACCCATATGAGGCCCAATATAATATACGATCTGCATCTCGGTCCATTTATGAGTAAAAATTGACCACACCGAGTTCATTTATCCATATTCATACAAAACATGCAAGGCTACTTTAAAAATAGTCTATATGAGTTCAATTACAACTCTCTTACATAAAATTACATGCCAAAACTCGTTTGCTCCAATAATTTTACAAAAGGAGTTATAAAAACCGCAAGTCAGCTTTCTTCACCCTTGCGGCCCCGAATATGAGTCGTTTCATCTGCATATCCCGCACCAAAATAAGTCGAAGAGAAATGAGTCACGCCAGAGTAATTCCTACAGAGCCTACTCCCTACCAGTGCACATGCAATGTTCGTATTCAACAATCCATATTCACATCAACATTCCAAGTAAGAATATGCAAATTCTAGGTTGGAATTCTACATGCCATGCTATGAAATGAGATAAACCCATCGTGGCATCATACCCAGTCTTCACCACACAAAGGCAATGTCACTGTGTAATAAAATCCATCATTGATGAATCATATCCAATGATCAATGGAAATAAAAGTCATGTGTTTATAAACCAAAACTCTTGTTGATGTTACACCTAGAATGATCATTTCATAAACAAAAACCATGTGGCCTTTATAGGTAGCTTTGATTTTGGAATCACACCTCCAACCCCTCGTTTGAGTCTACACTTGACTTTCTACCGTTTATATATGAACTGCAGAATCGGTTCTCACCCGAGGAGTGTTCAGCCTTCTTACTATACCCTATTAATGTTTTCCATGTCATGCGACTGCATGTAATCATGAACTTGGTCCAATAGCATTGCCACTTATCAATCACTAAATGTGGTGTTTAATTCCAACCATGCACTCACACCCATGGAATGCGATGTCCTCATGCATATGTAATGTAATGTGCCATTGCATGTTAATGTCATATCACATATGCAATGAATGTCACATAAACAACTTAAATCATACATTTCATCATTTATCATGGACAATCATATCATATGCATATAATCTCCAAATGAACACTCATCCCAATGTCAATATATTAATACACATATATCAACATTTACTCTAACAACAACAACCAAGCATGTCATTACATAATCAAGCACTAACACCCTTAATCCTCTAGGCTAAATGTAACATATAATATGCCCACAAAATGAATTTACATTATAATCTCTTAAACGAAATACAAACTGTCAAAAATCCCCTCTTTTTTTTTTTTTTAACAAGCCATAAAACCGTCTCAAATAGCCCCTTAAACATGCCCTAAAACCATCCCAAACAGCCCCTTAAAAAGACCATAAAATGGTCCCAAACAACACCTTAAACAAGCGCAAACCGACCCCAAATGAGTCTCTCTTAAACAGCCATAAACATTCCAAATAACCTAAGGAAAACATCCTCTTAAATGTACCCCAAACATACCTTAAACCGGCCCAAATAGATCCAAACAAACCTTAAAACTAGCCCCAAACAACCCCTTAAATAGGCCATAAATAGCCCCAAACAGTCATAAAACAACCCTAAAAAGCCCCTTATACAACTCCCTTAAATCAGGCCAAAAGGTAGAAGTAAGACCAAAGTAAGGAGGAACCTACTTCTGGAGTAGTTGAAAGGCCAGGAAGCCTCAAGAACACCTCCTAAGCCCTAAACCTTTGATTTCCCCAAATCTCCTCCTTTGGATATTTGGTGAAATTCCTCGTTTTTGGTACGTACGCTTATCCCTCGTCAAGGAGATGAATTTTAATTCTTAGCTCAACGAATTCCAACCGACGGAACTCCGAGGATCGTCGAAAGACGACTTGGATTCCTCTCCTTCTCTCCCTCTTTATCTCTCTCGGTCGAACTAGAAAAATAGAGATCTTTTGTCCCAAAAACCGGTTTTTTAACCCTATCCTTTATCTTAAAGACTTAGCCCACGCCAGTACCAGGCGTCCGTCTACTTATTTGGGTCTATTTTTGCCTCCAAACGACACTTTCTGGCCTAGTTTAAGTTCAAATTATTTTAGATGAATTTTATTTAAATTATTTTTCAACTTCAAAATTTTCCTAAAAATTTCGTTTTTGGGGATCACCGGACACTTGTCGCCTCGAAAAATGCGAAAACCCAACGAAATTCGCTTGAGTAATTAGATTTTGCAAGACGAAACCATTGGTGAGGTCCATTTCTCCATCTAAGATTTAGAAAATTTCAGGTTGCAACCCATACCGTAATGCCAATTTACCATTTTGCCATTTTTCGAAAAAATTTCAAATTTATCTGGGTTTTACAATCCCTATCTATCTCACCTTGTCCTGGAAAGTCCTTTTCCAAGAATACAATATCTCGTGGACTCACCCCTCTCACTTCCATTTATTTCTTCCCTAAGAAGATATATCCTTTGGAGGGACTTTGGAGTATCTTGGTGAAGATATATTTCTTCCCTAGAACTAAGGTTCCTATATTCATGAGAAACATTATGAACATAAGCTACCTACCCCTAAGGGTGCATAACATTGAAATTAGGGTAATGTGACTCTTCCATAATCTATATGGAGTGAAGGAACATACTTAGATTGAACTCTATTAGAATGTAGGATGCAGTCATTAGCGCATCCCCCCAAAAAGAAATTGGCAACTTTGCTTGCACCATCATTGACCTTTCCATGTCTAAAAGGGTCATATTCCTTCTCTCAGCAACACCATTTTTGTTGCGGCGTGTACGGAATGGTCTGTTGTTTAGCTATACCCTTTTCATCACAATATGCTTTAAATAGGTTGAATAGATATTCACGTTCTCTATTGATCCGTAAAGATTTGATTTTTGTGTTTAATTGATTCTCAACTAATGTACGATATCTTTTGAAGAAATCTAATGCTTCAAATCTATGGGAGATCAAATAAACGTGGCTGAATCGAGTGAAATCGTCTATAAAAGTGATAAAGTATTGAGCTCCATGTCTTGCCCTTACATCTATTATTAGCTTTTCACAAAATGTCGGCAAATGTTTCCAAAGGAAAACATGATCTCGGGGTTTACTAAAAGTCAATCCATTGCCTTCTCACATGACTCGAATCGATTTCATCATATAGACCAAAAAGCTTGTTTAGGCCAAAATATCATCAAGAAATGGGATAATTTCACTCAAGAACGAATCACTTTCATAACGCGGCAAAACTTGTTGACCAAAAATAAGATGAGATTAGTGTGTGCCAAACTTCTAGTACTGCTATCCAAGAACAATTAAGTCCTGGTGATGACCATTTTCTTTATATATATCAAATTCCTGCTACTGTTACCAAAAGACTATTATCTAATTCCTAGTAAAGGCATCAAAAACTTGTTGACCAAAGTAGAACATGTATGCTCATAATAAAAATGATTTGTCATTGAATTCATTGAAGAATGAGTTTGGTCAAAATGCTGCAAGTGCACAGGTCGTACAAGTAATAAAGTGGACCTATAAGTCCGGATATCAATCCCATAGAGATCAGATAGAATTTAAAGTTCAACTACCATAACTACTTAAGTTGCACACTATTTGAACTTCCATTTGATATAAATTTCAGTAACCTAATTAGAATTCTACTGTTTAAATTTCTACATCTATAAGAAAAGGAAAATTTAAAATCCTAGATCTAAACTAGACATGATCCAAATTATTGCTGGAAGTAGACACTGGGATTTCACTACTATGAAATTATCAATCCCTGCAACATAATCTAATTCTATTCTTTCATGAATTGGACCAAAATGTTAAAGAGGCAAGGTAGTATAGTCGGATTTTCTCCCTTTAACCATACATTTATCGACAAAGATTCATGTTCATTTCTGAAACATGTATCTAACCAATTACTTGTAAACAAATTTTCTCTATAAGATCTGGGTATTTTTCTTTTCCAATACTTCATACCCATTTCTTATGATTGCAGATTTCTTGCTTCCCAAGACAGGGCCATTTTCCAAATCTCTACAAGATGAATGATGTCTCATCCTAGAGATCTTAGAGAGTTCTCTCTTTCCTTGATTAGATCTAAGCTAACGTATGATCAAGATCATTCCTCAAGACCAAGGAGAATTCTAATTGGTTCAATTGATAGATCCCTTAACTAATTCTCAAACCATAAGTAAATTGATGATTTATCTAAGTAATCTTTAGAGCTCATTAGTTCTTCAATAATAGTCTAGTGTGACTCAAGTAATGCATCCATGCTCTCAAGAATCTCCAACTCCCTGTAGGTCACCTTAAGGCCTCTTGGAACTGCAGCTTGCACAAGAAGTCCTGACTGCATAAGTTACTAATGTCAGGAAATAATTCACTTCATGAACAACATCATTCAACAAATTTAAATTCAATCCAAGAGATTCTAATTATGCAGAAAGACCATAACTAATACCCATCTTTCCGCCAAGTCATCGGGAAATCAATCGTAGTCAACAAAGTGAAATACCGATCAGAAATTTCCAATCCAACCTGTAATTAATCGAAAGAGAAATAAATTCAGCCTTTTCTAGACTTAATAGATTCAAATAAAGAATCGGAATTAACTTTCAACAAAATAGCTAAACAAATTGAAATCCTACACTAATTCTAATCGATGAAAAGAAAATAAAAAGAAAAATATAATACAAAGAGTCCCTCGTACCCAGATGCTCGATTTTCACTAATTAACCATCGCTTTCCTCAAATGTTTCTATTTATAGAGCCTCATGAAGTTTGGGCCTTAAATTCGAGGCTACATTGTAGATCCCTGTACCTCGTGATGATTGGTACTTAATGCGACTGTGAAGTGTTGTCGCTGAATGCAGTTTTAATTCTTTGTTGTTGTTCTCTGTTGCAGCATGCTGATGAGTCTAAAAACTCATTAAGTTTTTAATCCATTTTTCTAAGTATATTATGAGATAAATGTTGATTTGTTTGCAGAAAAGTGGATAATTAACTCAAATTTCATTTTTGCGTGAAAATACAAAGAAAACTCAAATCTTAGCAAAATCACAGAAACCAAATTAAGAATATAATCTGAGGTCACAATCAAAATTCTAAGTCGCAACAGAAGCTCGGGCCACAAATGACCCAAGTCACGACATCAACAAATTTGACTTTGAAGAAAACAAACTCGATCAAGTGAAGTTCGACTTGAAGCATATGAGTGTTAAATAAAGAAAACGTGGTCGACTAAAGGAAATAATCAAAGGAAGAGCTCATGTCGCGACATCACTTTGATGTCGCGACGCTTTAAAAGGATATGAATGATTTCGCTACACCACTTGTGGCCGACAAGGATACGCTTCATGAAGCCACAAGAGAGGTCTTTGGTAAAAAGAAAGTGTGCAAACTAGTTTTCAAATGCAGGTTCATTTCTATGTCATGACACCACTATGATGTCACATATAAAGACAAGAAGATTCAAAGTGCAACTAAAGATAGAGTTTGAAAGGAGGTCGTGAACCTCAGCCAAATAGGAAGCACTACAAGAACCGAACTTGCGACCTTACAAATCAAGGGATTAGAAATGATGACGTGATCACTCATTAAGGTCACGACCAAGAAAAGACGAAAAAGAAGAAATTAAGGTTGCGACACCACCTTGAGGTCACACTGGAAAATAGGTGGGAAGTTTAAAATTTGTTGCAAAGTAGGAACCGAGGGTTAAAACTTAAGAAAAGAAATGGAAGTGAAAGAGGTCGCTGGCATCACCATGAGGGTCATTTGGTATAAAATTGAAACATATGAAGGCAAGAAGACTACCAACAGATTAAGTACTAAGAAACAAAGTCACAACATGAAGTCATCATACAAATAGAAAAGTGGTCGCAACCTAAAACCGATGTCAACCTCGGTTAGAAGAATAGCACAATGATGTCGCAGACATGTAACTGAGATCGCCGTATATCAACATCAAGGAACATCAAGGCAAACGGTCGCTACTCACAAACGTATGTCAATACCATCGATCAAAGCAGTCATAGGACAAAACCGCTGCAACTTAAAGAAAGAAGTTGTGACTGATCACGAGCAATCAAGAGAAGTCCATGTCGCGACATCAACTTGAGGTCTCGACATAGGACAATGAGCTAGGCTTTTTCTTTGGAGTTCCACCTAGAGCATTTTAGGGATTCGGCCCAAATTCTTTTGACAATATAAATCGATAGCTTTAGAAGAGTAAAGTAGTTTTTTCTTGTCTTCACTACCCAGAAAAGGGAGAAGAAGAAGAGGAACTCAAAGAAGATATTTTGTAGTAGACTTTATTTTGCTTTTTTTATTTTAATTTTTTTAGTTTGAATCGCGAACTGCATATAGACTAGTAGAGCTGGATTTTTTTAGTTCTATTATTTTCTTGGAGTATTATCGTCAAAATTTATGAAATCTAGACAAATTCTCTGAATTCATTTTCTCGGCTTTATTGCAATTACAAGTGGTCAGGTGTGATCGGGTGCTCCATTTCTTAATTCGTGATTGCAGAACTAGAGCGCAGCCTCCGCTGGATTTGATTTACATATAGCTATATCTTTTCCCCGCATAATTATGGAGAATTAATTTGGGTCTGACTTTACTTAATCGGTGTCGCTTTGAATGGATAAGTCTCACAAGAGTACCTAATACCACTGAGGGAATGTATCCGATTATATCATCATCAGACACAATGAGATTAGACAGGTATTAGTGTTCGATCATTTATCACGGTCTGCTTAGAATCTGATAAATCTTATTAACAACAGTTCGGTATTAAATAAATAAGAATGAGAGTTCATCTACCTGTAAGTTCAACTCATTTAGATTCAATATAAGAACGAGAATCAATCATTATTAAACATTAGAACTGATAAATTCATGGTATGTGTGTTCACTCATTTTGCAATAGAAAGGTGTAGTATTAGAAGAGTAAGAACTGATTCGTGAACGGAATACAAAGAGCTGGTTCGATCTTGTCTCTAGAGTAGCTGATATCTAATCTATGAATATGGAGAAATCCACTTCCAAAACTAGGAAATCTTGACAACAACTTATCCATACATAGAATGTGAGCAAATGATTTTGTAGTTCGACCGACTGCTCATCGTATTTATTTATGGTTTCTATTTCTCACAGTAAACTGATTCAATCCATTCTTTTATATACAATTTATTTTTATTCATTTACTTTTGTTTTAGTTTAGTTTGAATATATTCAATATTATAGGATTTTTAATTTTTGTTGTTTAGATAAAATCTTCATTATGAGTTTTGAGTCCAAATAGTATGGAATTTTAGTAGTTGGGGTAGTCGACTCACTGCTATCACCCCTGTGGGAATGATACTGACTTACATTCAGATTTTACTACTTGTATGACCTGTATAATTCTGCAAGTGTCATAGATCAACTCCTTATTTTTAAATCATGAACATTAAGAGAAAATTATTTTATCAAGAAAATTATCCTCAAAAATACTAAAAAGTATGGCTCTTGTAATTATAAGTATAATTAGGGGTTTTTAGTCTATATGGAAAAAGGCAAACACATGCAACATTCTATTGTGATAGTATTTGTTTCTTCAACATGTTTATTTCTGTCTACAATTTTCCTCCTGTCATGGCTGCATCTTTCTTTGGCTTCTAACACTTTGTCTTGCAAGGTCCGCTGCTTCATTCATTCTATGTCATGACATTCTCACGTGTGTTTATCGAACAATTATGTTAAGTGATATTGACAATTGTGTCGCTTACATTAGTTATGAGCAAAATTTTCTTCAAAATTGTGTCACTTTAATTAGTTTTTATGTCGCTGACAAGATTTTGTTATTCTTGTTGCAAATAATGTTTCTTATAGTCAAAGATTCCCATCACGACCAGGAAAGTTTGTCACGACAAAGTCTTGTCTCCACTCATCCTGATTTCTTGTTGCAGCTTCATTTTTATGTTGCGACATAGTCTATTGGTGTTGTACATGTTTTCTATCGCGACTTAGTTTTTATGTCGGGACAAGACTTTTTTCCTTTAGCTCATCTTTGTGTCGCGACCCAATTCTGTTATGTCACGACAAGACTTCTCTTCCTTGTGTTGGAATCGTTGTCGTGAGATGGAAAAGTCTGTCATGACCTTGTTTATCCGTGTTCAGCTTATTTCTGTGTCACAACATCAAAACTTCTCTTCAACTTGAAGTATGTCGCAACATTGAACTCTTTTGTTGCAACCAGTCGGCTTCACTAAGTCAAAGACTTGTCGCGACTTTGCTCTCTCCTCGTTAGACCTTAAACCTTATCTTCTATCACGCGACATTCATTACTTTGTTACTTACATAACTTCTAAGGGCGTTGTCTCAAATGTAGATTTTCCAAGTTGCAATAATCAGTGTAGTGACAGGAGATTTTATGTCGCTGACATAGATTCTACCTTCTATTTTTCTCAGGTCGTGAACATAACCGATCTGCCGCAAAGATTCTTCCCCTGTATTACTTTTTAATTTCTTTGTCACACATAAGATACCTTTTTACACATAATCTTGCTTTCTCTCTTATTTCTAGTGTCGCACAGAGCTTTTATGTTTACAGGCCCTCCGCTTTGACATCCAAGATAAGAAATTTTGTCGCACATCATCTCTCTTGTTTCCCCATCTCACTTGTTATATTCTTCTCATGTCTCATACACAGCAAATTTTCTATATCTCGCTTCTTTGTGTTGCGATAGAGTAAATATTGTCGTGACAGATTTCCTTAGCCATTTGCCTTAACGTTGTCGCGACACACAGAACTCTGTCGCGACATAGACTGCTACAATTGCTCTTTATCTCTTATTTCTTGCTTAAATTTTCTCATTTTTAAATTAAAACCTGCAAAACACAAGTTGCTGAATAATCCATAAGCACTGGGTGCATTAAAACATATTTGAATATACTAAAATAAGGTTTACAAAATGGATTAAAAATAGATAAATTTAAGACTCGTCAAATTTCCCCAAACTTAAAGTTTTTCTTGTCCCCTAAGCAAAGAAAATAAAATTTTGTTTTTCCTCAAACAATTCAGCTTTATTTTTAGGGACATTTTTCTATTTTTTAATCAGCCTCCTGAATTGAAACTACTTAGTTGCAGCTTGGTTTCAAATTCAATTGTCAATTCACACTTAGGAAAAATTTTCAATTACTATCACAAAACAAAACTAATGACTTTTGATATGTAAACAATTCAAATAATTCATCCCCTGATATGTGGAGCAGGCATGTCTTTCCTTTCTCAAGCAAATTAGCTAACATTATAGGGTTTGATAGATTATTATACATCATTTTGTCCTATATGTTGCTTTTTCTATTAGTCTCCAATTAATTAGGCAAATACAACCTTTAAGATCAATTAGGTCTTTGAATAGTAAGGTTTGGTTTGCTATTAGGGTAGATAATTGGAGAATTTAGGCTAAAAATTACCTAGATTCCAACCTTGACTTTTTGCATCTTTGTCTCTATCCTTCATCCCTTTCTTTTCTACTGATGTCAGAAAAGAAATTTTTCCCCAAACTTGGTCTTGATGTCCATACTGCATACTCTCATCTTGGTAATTTTATTTGCCGCTGTCATTCTTATCAAGTCAGTCTCCTTAGATAGAAGCCCTTTTTTCTTTTCTTTTCACTTGCCCAAATTTTTTATGAATAATACGTGTTTTGTCTTTTAGAACTTTACCACTCTTAGAGAACTTTGGTTAGCGACTCCCACACAGTTGGCATTAGGGTACTAGGTGTTGAAACACCCCTATGAACAATTGTTCGAAAGGATGGCCACAAGACAAAACTTACTCCCAGTTGACAATTTACAATCTTTGACTTCTTCTTTTTGCATTTCTTTCCTTTTCCTTCGTTTTTGTTCTTTTCTTTTTCCATCCTTCATTCTTGTTTTTCCCTTCAATTCAAAATAACATTCCCCCAATCTTGTCATTTTCTGCATTTTGAAGTTCTTTTCTTGAAATCTGGGCAATAAAGGGTTCTTTATTAAAGGATTAGAATAAAGGAAGGGTTTGAGGTTCTAATTGCTAGTTCAATGAAGAAATTAGGCAATTTGACTCAATTCTGGAACTAAAGTGTATGCTAGTGCATAAATATGAGGTAGGCAGAAGGCTCGAACTTCCACCAATTGACCTCTCCAACTGATAATGGTATTACTTTGCGATTTCGCCTTGACTAATAATCTAACAAGTTCTAGGACATATGACTATTTGACTATGAATGAACCTAGAAGATGTCCCTAATTTTTCAGAATTTGTTAAGGACTCACTTTGACCATGTGCATTGCTTTTTAGGATTTTTACTCACCTTACTGTTTACAACAAAGGTCTCAAAAGTCTTATTTGTGTTTCCTATTGAGTACATCTTCCTAAATCTAATCATTCAACTTCATTCTGGCTAAACTGCAACTTCCTTTTCCAATTAGGGATTAGCCTACCACAATGCATCTATCAATGGTTGTTTGGATTTGAATTTTTGTTGTTGTGTTATTTTAATCAAGTAAAGAAGTTTATTTTGATTATGCGTTCGGAGTCCGCAACGGTACAACACAACCACAATTGTTCTCAAGTCATTTCACCCAAACATGCTGCTGACAAATGAACAATATTATCCAGGTAGTTGATTTCTTCTTTATTCAACCAAGCAGATGACAGACATTGAAGCAAAGAAAATTAATTAAAAACACACTAATCAAGCAAAAACACAAACGAACACAATATTTTTGCTAAAATTTTTATTTATTCAGAGGAATGGGCTTTGAATACAAAGAGGATGAGGAATAGTGCAATTTAGTTTGGAGAGAAAACAAAACACGGGGACATCTCCTTTTGTAGGATTTAGAAGTTTTTCGGGTTTGGAGGTTTAAGGTTGAAGTGGCTAGAGATGGAGGAACTTTTTGGAATGGAGATGTCGCTTTTCTTTTGTTGGTGGTTCTTCTCTACGAAGGCGGTATTCATTGTATACTCCACCAAAGTGACTAATTGATCCACGCCTTTGAGCCAAATCGTTCCGCGGATCCTTCAAGTTCGGTGAGCACACTATGTATATTCACTAAATTTACAGAATTCACACGATCAGAGGCTATCATTCCATAATTTCTGTCTGTAGTTGTTATCCATATCTAGCTCCTTATCTCTCTTCTCCACCAAGCTTTGTTCGCCCAGATTGTTCTTTGTAAAGATATTTAAACCCCTCTTCCTTCTACAGCATGTTGGCTTCCATTCTTCCCTCTCTCTTTTCTAAAAAGGTCAGCACATCTTCATCCCTTTTTAGTTGTTCATTGTAGAAGGTGTTTATCTTTGTGTCCAGCCTTTGCATTAGTGTTGTTTCTCTCCTTTCTATTTCCTCTTTCCATTCCTCATCTCTTTTCTTGAGCATTTGTTCCCATTGTTGTTCTCTTTTTTTGAAATCGGCTTCTAGAAATTCATCTCTAATTTTCTATTGCTGCTCACACCTTTTCTCTCTCTCCTCCATTTCCTTCTTCATAAACACCAGCATCTCCATAATTTCAGCATTTTCTTGATTGCTCTTGGAGTACTCTGCTGGTTCAGAAAAAGTCTCCCTTACATTAAGAGGTGAATGAAGTATTGGGCTTCTTATATTCTGCATCTCCTCCTCTGTTGGCAATTGGCTCTCCTTTAGGATTTTTCCCATCCCTAATTCGTCATTTTCTTCTTCATCAGGCCTCTCTTCCATTTCTACAATCTCCATTTCCTTTCTCTTTTTGTTTTTAGGCGCTAAGCACCCTGTTTAAGGTCGAAAGGGAGAACCTTGAGCGGAGTTTCTTCCTGCACCCTGCTCACCCCATGAACTCGGCCAAAATATGAAGTAAGTGATCATTCTTTGGATGAATCAGTCTACTTTTACATTTAAAAGCTTATGATAGATGAGTCAATTATCTTCCTAGCATTAAACTTGTATCACTTCAGCAGGGCATACAAGATTATGGCTTCCTACTCCCCTTATTGATGCTCCAAATGCTTGAGTGGGTGATGTGTGAAGCAATGAAATAAAACCACACCTTAGCTTCTTCTGTGAGGGAGCCTCTGTTAATTGATTCGTGGGGATTCTTGTTTGTTGAGCTCCATTTCCCCTTTCCGCTCTCAAGAAATTTACAATCTTCTCATGGTTTGGCTCTTTAAGCAGTTTCTTGTACTTAGATCCATTTTTTGGGATATTTGATCTGAAGCACCTCATTAATCCCTTTCCATAGCCATGGGAACCATTGCACCTCGACATACACTAAATCTTCTTTCGTCTACGCCATGCGGCATAGAATTCATGACTCTGCCGAAGCCGACCCAGGTGGTTTTTATGCATGCAGAACAAACTCCAACCCGCACTCGAATTGTATCTGACAAGGGCAAGGCAGACTGCAAAACCCTCTCTCCTATAAATCCTTTGTCACTCAGATTCTCCCTCCAGAAAGAGTAAGCTTCATCTGAGATGAATGCTTTGTCGTCTTCTGATTCTTTATTTTGCTCAGCTCTACTTTGCTCTGTTCTTGTCTGTTTGTTTCTTTTCAGAGCTTGGTTTTGTTCCTCTCCCTGCATTTCTGGTTCTACAATTGGGGTTGTTTCAGTTTGAGGTTTCAGGTGAACCTCTGCTTCACCTGCTGCATATTCTGCCATCATCTCACTGAGATTTGGGACCAGGTTCTGGGGTTCTGCCATTTCTGAGCTTTGGATTTGATTTTTAGGTTCTTTGAAGTCTAGGGTTTTGAGAATTCGAAGAGAGGAAGAAAGTGGGATTTGTGTGAGAGCATGAATGATGTGAGGCAATTGGAAAGAGATGACCCTTTAGTTTTGAAAAATTCTTCATTTAATGGCTCAATAAATCAATGTTTCTCTTCGTGTGTCACGACAATTAATGATTAGGTCACAACAATAACTTTTGACTTAAATGTAGATTGATGTTGTGAATCCTCAATTTCAAAACTTCACTTAGCCTTTATTTTTCAAAACATTCATGTTCGCGTGAGCTTTAGGGTTATCTATATGTTCTGATCATATCGTGACATGAAATCTTATCATAGCGACAATATGCATCAATACCTGAGAAAAGTATGTCGCGACATTGAGACAAACATCGCAACATTCTTTTCAATTCAATTTGAAATTGTGTCGCAGCATTTATTCTTTGTGTCACGACCTTAAATTGCTTTTTCAATTTAAGTCCCAAATTATTTATGTTGCGACATAAAGGAAGTATGTTGCGACATTCTTTTTTCAACATTGTGCCTAAAAGTTTGTTCTGACATACAAATCAGAACCCACGACAAACTTTTCATCCTTGTTGCGGTAAGTGATGTCGCGACTGAATTTTCAAGATAATACCATAACAAAGATTTGATTCCTCAAATGTCTACAAGTTTAAACCACCTTACAATTCGACTAATCCTTCATGATTCAATGATGCGGTCGGGCTTGTGAGAACATTTATAACCAGCAGAATTTCATTTAATTCAATGATGATCAACAATCATTTGCATCAAAATATTCAATCAAAGTATTTAAGCAATCAACACTTGAAAGTTGTCTAAATCATTAAGCTCTAAAATCATCAAAATTTCTCAAACTTCAACTAAGCATTGTTATCTATAATAAATTTAGAGAGACAGAAATACTCCCCCTTGTACCTAATTTCTACACAATTCAGTTTGAGGCAATGTGCTTTAAAATAACTGCTGATTCCAGTTCATCTTTCCTGTCCATCATTAAAAACATTTTTAGCAAATGATAAAATTTCCTAACAACAAAACTTCCAAATCATAAAAGTAATCAATAAGCACTCTAAGTTAACAACAAAGGTATAAAGACTCTACTTGGGTTGCCTCCCAAGAAGCTGCTCAATTTAATGTCCTTATCTAGACACAAGGTTCGGAGTGTCTTCAGTTTCAGTAATTTGTTTCTCTATTTTCCAGATTTGGATCTGCTTCCTTCATGCTTCCTTCAAGATAATGCTTTAATCTTTGACCGTTTACCTTGAATTCACCTCCAGATTCAGTCTTCAATGTTACTGCTCCAAATGGTGTACTTGCTACCACTGTGTATGGAATACTCCATCTTGACTTCAGTTTTCCTGGAAATAACTTTAGCCTGGAGTTGTATAAGAGAACTTGTTCTCCTACCTTGAATTCTCTCCTTAAGATCTTTTTATCATGCCACCTCTTGGTCTTTTCTTTATATAGATTCTGGCATTGTCATAAGCCGTTTCTGACCTCTTCGAGTTCCTTCATTTGGAGTAATCTCTTTTCCTTTGCAGCTTGAAAGTCACAATTCAGTTTCTTGATGGCCCACATAGCTTTGTATTCCAGTTCTAAGGAGAGATGACAAGGTTTTCCATATACAAATTTGTATGGGGACATTCCAATGGGAGTTTTGCAAGCAGTTCTATATGCCCACAGTGCATCATCCAGTTTCATAGACCAGTCCTTCACCTTGCGTGCTTGTTTTTCTCGAAATTTTCTTAATCTCCTATTAAATTTAAAACGTCCATTTGATTGAGGATGATAAGTCAATCCCATTAGATGTTTGATTTATCTGTGTGAGTTTTCACGGCTTTATTTGCAAAATGGCCGATCATCCTTGATGATTGTTCTAGGTGCTCCAAATCTACTCAAAATGTTTCTTTGTATAAACCCAACCACTGTGATGGCATCATTTATGGGATAAGTTGTTGCTTCCACCCATTTGGATACATAATCCACAATTAGGAGGATGTACATATTGCCAAATGATGATGGGAAAGGTCTCATAAAGTCTATCCCCCATACATAAAAATTTGTACCACCAGAATTCCTTGCAAGGGCATTTCATTTCTTAACCCAAGTTTCCCATTCTCGACAGCGCCACCACTTGTTTCACCCATTCAAAAGCAGTCTTTGAATAGAGTAGGCAGTAAAATCGATTGAAAGATTGCAGGTTGTCTTGTCTCTGCAAGCGTCCTCCATATGGTGATGCATGACATTTTCTCCATATACCACCTTGTTGTTTGGAACATCTCCTGATGATCCTTATCTACTCCTCTTCGCGTGCATTAGTGGGTTATCCCATATATATACATCACACAATCAATTCTTAATTTCCTTCTCTGGCGTGGCGAATTCAAATGGAATGACTCCTGGCTTAAGTAATTCACAATATCGCATGCAGGTGTTTAATATTGATAACATAAATGTCATTGCTCATTAGGAAAATTTACGCTATCATTCCCTTTTATGTTCTAGCCATTCTCTCCAATCTAGATAAGTGATCTGCTATCACATTGTCATTACCCTTTTTATCCTTGATCTCAAGATCAAACTCTTGCAGCAGTAGCACCCACCTGATCAGTCTTGGCTTAGCATCTTTCTTTGCCATTAGATATTTAATTACAGCATGACCAGTGTTTATCACAACATGGGACCCTAATATATAAGTCCTTAATTTTTCACAAGCAAACACCATTAACAGCATCTCCTTCTCTATGGTGGAGTAGTTTTCTTATGCCTCGTTGAATGTTTTGCTGGCATAGTATATGGCCTTGAATATCTTTTTAGTTCTCTGTCCCAATACAGCTCCCATTGCATAATCACTGGCATCACACATAATTTCAAATTCATTGTTCCAATCTGGTGTCAACATGATGGGAGCTGATACTTATCTAGATTTAATTTCCTCAAATGCAGATCTCCATGATTCATCAAAATCAAAATTTACATCTTTTTCCAGCAATTTGCACAATGGCTTGGAGATTTTTGACAAATCTTTAATGAATATTCTGTAAAATTCAGCATGTCCCAGGAAGCTTCTTATGCCCTTTACTGTTGTAGGTAACATGAGAGTTTTTATAACAGCAATCTTTGCTTGATCCACTTCCAATCTAGTAGCAGAAATCTTGTGCCCCAAAATAATACCTTCAGTTACCATGAAATGGCATTTTTCCTAATTTAAAGCTAGATTCTTGTCTTGTCACCTCTGAAGTACTATTGCTAAGTTTCTCAAACAATCATCAAAAATGAATCCATAAACTGAGTAGTTGATTTGTGCCACAGTAGGTGTACCCGGAATCAACAATATTTATAACCTAAATTCCTACTGCCATAGCAAAGCTACTGCAATATAGTGGCTTTAGGGTCAAACTCAGGGATGGGTTTTTTTCGCGCAAAATGATTAACAGTTGACGTGAAATGGTGATTTCAATTTGGATTTGGGGTTTTTGTGAAAATTGTGTGATTGGTGGTTTGAAAACTACAAACAAAATGAAGTAGAATGTAAAAAGAACTCCTTGAAGGCTCAGGCCACTGGGTTTGAGGTTCTAGGACAACTGGGAGATCCTCGGGTCTTATTCCTCGTGTCGGGGAGGATGACCAATAGTCATTTCCCAAATAGGATCTTGTTTGTATGAAGAATTGAACCACTAAAAGTTTTCTCTTAAGATCTGGCATTTATTGATCATTCATTTCTTGAAACAATAAAAATAGATCGCTGACCTAACTTCTGAGGGCAAATAAATGGCAACTAAGCGAGCCTCGTGGATCTAGCAATGGCATCTTGGGCCACTAGCTTGCCAAATGCGGCGGTGTGGGTGCATCAAAAGGATTTAAGCTTGAGGCAAGATACAGAGACATAAATGACAATAGGCTGTGACGTTGAAAACGAAGGATACGGTTTACCTCGAGCCTTGATGGCCTTCCTCTTCAAGGATGAGAAGATTTTAGCCAAGCATCCCTTGAGTTGTCACCCTCAAGGGGTGTTTGGCAGGTGAGAAAATGAAGGAAAAAGGGGGAGAAAATCAGAGAGAAGAGAAGAAGAAAAGCGAGAAAACTGAATGCTTTCGCACCAATTTTATTGCATCCAAAGTCCTCCTTGAACAGAGCTTAACTAAGGCTTATATACTGCTCAAAGTCAAGGAAAATAACAAAAAAAGTCTAAACTACCAACAATACATGAGGGGTAGTTTAGGAAAAATCAAAGAAAGGTGGTCAAATGGAAGTAAAAAATGGAGGTTGCGAGGCGCAGCTACATAGGAGAACCTACGATGGAGCCATTTTTCTTCAGCTTGTGACTTCAATTTCCTTCTGACTTCAGTCGTGAGCTTCGAGTTCGGCTTGGATTTTTCGTGTTTGGATTGACTCAATAATTTTGGCCTGATTAACTTGCAAGAACTACAAAAATAGCCACAAAACAGGATCAGTAGCATCACCGGGACCTTAATGTGCTAATTGGGTTAATTAAGCTGATTAGTACACAAAATATGCTCAGAACCTACCATAAACATTGCTCAAAATAGCACTTTTTGAGCACTAATCAGAAGTCATCCATGAATATTTTCATAACCTCCTCCACCAAGTTAGAAAATATAGACATCATACATCTCTGAAATGTGGCAGGAGCATTACATAATCCAAATGGCATCCTTCTAAAGGCAAAGGTGCCATAAGGACATGTAAATGTTGATTTCTCCTGATCCTTTGGGGCTATTGCAATCTGGTTATAACCAGAATATCCATGAAAGCGATAATGGGAGTGCCTTGCTAACTTGTCAACATTTGGTCAATGAAAGGTAGAGGATAATGATCCGCTACGATAGCAATGTTAAGTTCCACCGTAGTCTATACAAACTCTCCATCTGTCACAATTCTTGTAGGTGTTCATTCTTCTCATTTATGATCTGATGAATCCTCCCTTCTTTGGAACCATGTCTTGCTGGGCTCACCCAGAATTTGTTTGAACCACATATATATAGCCAGCATTTAGCCATTTCAGCACTTCTTTTCTGACTACTTCTTTCATTACTGGATTCAACCTCCTCTGGTGTTCTACAGAAGTTCTAGCATTCTCCTCCAACAGGATCTTGTGCATACAGATTGATGGGCTGATTTCTTTCAAATCTTCTATAGACTAAGCTATTGTTTCTCTATATTTTCTTAGAGTCTCCAGCAGTTTTTGCTCTTCCAGCCTAGTTAATCCAGCTGAAACGATAACTAGCTTTCCTTTTTCTGGTTGTAAAAAGGCATACTTCAAATGTTCAGGCAATTCCTTTAGTATGAGCCACATGAAAGCTTTTGTTTTCTTATGACTTTTCACGTAGCTCTTTGGACCTTTCTGCACCGATTTCTCTAATACTGAATATTGAATCTTTAAATTTAAAATTGAAGTTAAGAAATTCAACTTCAAGATGCTCAAGATACTGGAAATTCATCTCATTCTCATTCATTGAATTCTGAAAATTACAAGTAGTGGCGGTTCGGGCGGCGGGAATTTTGTGTCTCTGATTCCGCGGTCGGCCTCACGAGATGCAGTTTGTTTCAAACTATGATTGAGGTTGAAGTGCACTACTTCATCTCCAACCCTGAGAGTTAGTTCCCCTTTTTTCACATCAATCAGTACTGCACCTATTGCTAAGAATGGTCTTCCTAACAATGGGACTTGTTTTTCTTCCTTCATATTAATGACCACAAAGTCCACTGGAAAGACAAATTTTCCCACTCTGATCAGCACATCTTCAAGGATGCCCTCAAGATGAGCCAGTGTTTTGTCTGCCATCCGCAGAGTAATGGTTGTGGGAGTAAGCTCCCCCAAACTTAATCTTTGAGCAATAGGCAAAGGCATTAAGTTGATGCTAGCTCCAAAATCACACAATGCTTTACCCATATCAGCATCCCTAATCTTGTAGGGTATAGTGAAGCTACCTGGATCCTGCCTTTTCTCTAGTAAAGTCTTTTGTATCATTGCACTGTAGGTTGTTATTAGGCTTACTATCCCTTCCTCAACAATATTCCTCTTTTTGCTCAATATATCTTTCATGAATTTTGCATACTGAGGCATCTGAGTTAATGCCTCAGAGAGAGGAATGTTGATCTCTATCTTCTTAAACATGTTTAAGAACTAGAGAACTGCTCCACTAGCTTTGCTTTCTACAATCTTTGAGGGAATGGGCCTAGAGGATTGTAAGCCTTAACTTCTTCCTTCTTTCCTTGCTAATTGGGCTGCATTTCTATTGTTTTCTTTTTCTCAGTAGTTCCTGAACTGTGCTGCTCCAGTTCCTCTCCTATTTTTGCTTGTTTCTTTTCCTAAGTGTCCTTCTTTTCACTTCTCCTTTCATCTAGCTCTCTGCCACTTCTCAGAATTACTGCCATACAATCCTTAGGCTTTTTCTTCACAGCTTGAGCTAGTTGCCTTATCTGTACCTCCAAATTATTTAAAGAGGCATTAGTGTTTGTTTGAAACATAGTTGTGTTTGCTTGGAAGTTGTCAAGGTTAGAAAATTTCTTTTCATGTAGATTCAAAATTCTTTTGTTTTCTGACATGAAATTAAGCATCTGATCTTCAAAGGATTGAGTCCTTTTCTGACCCTAATACTCTCCTCTATTTTCTCTCTGCTGCTGTTGTTCTTTAAACCTGGGCTGAGCATAAGCTTGCTAGTAATTCTGTCTAAGTCTAGGGCCCTGCTGTGCTCCTCCACCATATGAAAAGTTTTCATGGTTCCTTAGTGCTGGTGTATAGTGTGTTGGCAAGTTGGGGTTAGGCTTGAAGTGATAACTTCTTTGATCATTCATATACTTGGTGACTCTTCTCGACTAGTTCCTACGTCACTTCTTCTACTTCTTTCTTCTCTTGCTCCCATGTGTGCGGTGTGCATTCTTCTTTCTTTGTTCCCCGATTTTTCATCCTTTGCATCAGATTTGCTTCTATGAAATATTCATTCCTATCCAAGCCCAATAAGACCATTTCCTTTTCATCCCTCTTCTTTGCTCCACGAAGCTTCATAATGGAGCCTTGAGATTTGCATTTGGCCGTCTTCAATCGGTTCCATACCTCTCTGCACTTATTCTTTTAACAGCTCCATAGAAGGATGCATCAATTATACCATTGGAGGCATAATTCAGGGCATGATAGAAAATATCCATCACAATTAGTAGGTGCATTCCATCATGGGACATCTTTTTGCATGATATTTTGAATCTCCCGTACGGTGTGAGACTCTCATCTTCCCTTGGCAGAGACAATTATTTCTCCCCTCTTCTCTCGGTAGTGAGATTTGGAGGAAAAATCTACCATGTATGCCTCCACCGGTTCTTCCCAAGTGTTCAGTCCAGGCGGTGAGTCCAAACCATCGTGATACCATGTCTCTCAATGAAAATGGGAAAAGTTGAAACAATTACATCGGTCTCACCCACAGATTCAGAAACATTATCATTTACCGTCACCTTGAATCTCCCTAGGTGCTCATTGGGATCTTCTGAAGGGTGGCCTATGAACTGATGTTGTTGCACCATAGTATTCAAAGTTGGCTTCGGCTTAAAATTGTTTGCTTTAATGGAAGGTTGTCTCACAGCTGAGTACTTCTCTTGGATAATAGGCCTCCAAAATTCCTCCATAAAGTCAGGCCTTTGAGGTCTCTACTTTTTCTTCTTCTTCTGGAATAGCCTGCAATCTTTCTCTTTGATTTGTCATATTTTTGGATTCTGCACTGTTGATTCTTCTCATATTCTGAAGGGTTCTCTTAATTTCAGTGTCCAGAGGCAGTAAATCTACTTCTGGTCTTCTATGCATTTAAATTCTTCCTGAAAATAGAAACACAGTGAGATCAAATGGAGTCATTGATATCAAAAATTACATATCTGTTTAGGCTTCCAAAAATATCAATGGCTTATTCGGCCACTGCTATTAAAATTGTTTTTGTTGCTTTTCTAAAATTTTTGTAAAAACAAAGAAAAATGTCCAAATTAGCATTTCTCTCTTTTGTCAGAATATTTATTTTTAAACTCCTTCGATCCCCGGCAACAACGCTATAAACTTGTTGACCCTTTTCTTTATATAGATCAAATTCCTGCTACCGTTACCAAAGGACTATTATCTAATCCCTAGTAAAGGCATCAAAAACTTGTTGACCAAAGTAGAACATGTATGCTCATAATAAAAATGATTTGTCATTGAATTCATTGAAGATTTAGTTTGGTCAAAATGCTGCAAGTGCACAGGTCGTACAAGTAATAAAGTGGACCTATAAGTCCGGATATCATTCCCACAGATATTAGATAGAATTTAAAGTTCAACTACCCTAACTACTCAAGTTCAAAACTATTTGAACTTCCATTTGATATAAATTTCAATAACCTAATTAGAATTCTACTGTTTAAATTCCTACATCTATAAGAAAAGGAAAATTTAAAATCCTAGACCTAAACTGGACATGAATCAGATTATTGCTGGAAGTACACACTAGGATTTCACTGCTGTGAAATTATCAATTCCTGCAACATAATCTTATTCTATTCTTTCATGAATTGGAATCTGAAAATGTCAAAGAGGCAAGGTAGTATAGTTTGGATTTTTCCCTTAACCATATATTTCACTGATCAGAGAGTCATGTTCATTTCTGAAACATGTATCTAACCAATTACTTGTAAATAGATTTTCTCTGTAAGATCTACATATTTTTCTTTTCCAATACTTCATACCCATTTCTTATGACTGTAGTTTTCTTGCTTCCCAAGACAGGGTCATTTGCTAGATCTCTATAAGATGAATGATGTCTCATCCTTGAGATCTTAGAGAGTTCTCTCTTTCCTTAATTAGATCTAAGCTAACACAAGATCAATATCATTCCTCAAGACCAAGGAGAATTCTTTAATTGGTTAAATTGATATATCCCTCAACTAATTCTCAAACCATGAGTAAATTGATGATATATCTAAGTAATCTTTTAGAGCTCATTAGTTCTTCAATAATGGTCTGCTTATACCCACTAGTAATGCATCCATGCTCTTAGGAATCTCATTCTGTGTCACTCGAGGAGCCTGCAAATCGAGCTAGACAACAGTCATGGTGGGTATAAGTTACTAATGTTAGGAACAATTCACTTCATGAACAACACCATTCAAATAAATTCGAAATTCTCAATCCAAGAGTTCTACTTCTAATTATGCAGGAAAGACCATAACTAACATCAGATCTTTCGGCGAAGTTGGGTTTCAGCTGAATCGCGATAAATGCTTGAAATCACGGTCGAAATTCCAATGCAATTGTAATTAACTAAAAGAAATAAATTCTAGCTTTTCTCTATACTTCATTAGATTCAAACAGTAATCGGAATTAACCTTCAACAAAATAGCTCAACTTCGAAACTTTTGAACAATTCACTGTTTCAAGTCCAGTAAACAAATTGAAATCCTACGCTAATTCTAATCGACGAAAAGAAAATAAAAAGAAAAATAAAAGAAAAATATAATATAAAAGAGTCCTCGGCTCTCGGATCTTTCTGATTTTCCACCGACTAACTGCCTCGCTTTCCTCAAATGTTTCTATTTATAGAGCCCCAGAAGTTTGGGCCCTAAATTCGAGGCTACATTGTGGATCCCCAAAATTCTGGCATAGACTGCATTCTTGGTCGCGACCTGAGAGTGTTGTCGCGACAGAGTTTTAATTCTTTGTTGTTGTTCTTTGTTGCAGCATGCAGCATTCTATCATGACAGTATTTGTTTCTTCAGCATGTTTATTCTATCGCGACAAAGTTTCCTCTATCGTGACAGATCTTTCTTTGTTTCTTTAACACTTTGTTTTGCAAGGTTTGTCGTTCTGTCCATTCTATGTCGCAACATTCTCATGTGTGTTTACTGGAACAATTATGTTGCGACATTGACAATTGTGTCGTGACATTGTTTTTGTGCAGCTTCTGCAAAATTGTGTCACGACCCAGTTTTTATGTCCTGACAAGACTTTTATTTGGTTCTTTTTGCGACAATGTTTCTTGTATAGTTAGCATTCCGATCGCGACTAGGAAAGTCTGTCGCGATAGAGTCTTGTCTCCACTTATCCTGATTTCATGTTGCAGCTTCATTTTTATGTTGCGACATAGTCTATTGGTGTTGTACATGGTTTATGTCACGACCTAGTTTTTATGTCGCGACAAGACTTTTTGCCTTGAACTCATCTTTGTGTCGCGACCCAGTTCTGTTATGTCACTACAAGACTTCTCTTCCTTGTGTTGGAATTTTTGTCGCGAGATGAAAAAGTCTGTTGTGACCTTGTTTATTTGTGTTTATCTTATTTTTGTGTCGCGACCTTAATATCTCTGTCACGACATCAAAACTTCTCTTCATCTTGAAGTATGTCGCAACATTGAACTCTTTTGTTGCAACCAGGTCAGTTCACTAAGTCAACATCACTTGTCGCTATTTTGTTTCTCTATCAAGACCAGAAACCTTGTCTTCTAGTGTCACGACATTCATTACTTTGTCGCGACATAACTTCTTCATACAATGTCTCAACAGGATTTTCCAAGTTGCAATAATTAGTGTCGCGACATGAGATTTTATGTCGCGAAATAGATTCTGCCTTCTATTTTTCTTTGTGTCGCAACATAAACTGATATGTCGCAGTATTCTTCCTGTAATGCTCTTTAATTTCTTATAGCGACATAGGATACCTTGTTATGACAGAATCTATGCTTTCTTCCTGTTTCTAGTGTCTGATATATGACACATGTACATGTGAAGTTTCTCTGGTTTTGACATCCAACACTTAAAGAAACATTATCATAACATCATCTTTCTTTGTCTCATCAGCCAGTACATTCTTCGTATTGCAGTCGCGACACGCTGTCATTTTCGTGACATATCTTCCTTCTATATTCAGTCCGCTGTGTTGCGACAAAGAAATATTGTCCTAACAGTTTCCTTAGCCATTTTGGCAGGCGTTGTCGACACCTGTGAGAACTCTGTCGCGATATGGTAACGCAATTACTCTTTTCTCTTCTTTCTTGTAAATTTTCTCATTTTAAAATTAAAACACACCAAAACACAAAGTTGGTGAATAATCCATAATTTGGCATTAAAATATATCTTAATATACTAAAAATAAGCCATAAAAATGGATTAAAAATAGATGAGTTTAAGACTCATCACCCGGCCCTGATCGCCAAAAACTTGTTGATTGATTGATTTTGATTAAAATATGTGTTTGTCCTTTTTGTAAAATGGATTTATTAAAAATTGAGTTTGGTCTAAATCATTACAAGTGCCGCAGGTTATCGAAGTAATAAAGGAAGTGGATTTTTTAAGTCCGGATATCGTTCCCACGGTTGATGGTAAATCAAAGATTAACTAACCTAACTACTTAAGATCCTTACTATTTAACCTCCCGATGTTAAAATGATGAGAGAATTAATAATGTAATACTAAAATAATTTCATTAGTATACATAAAGAATTCAATAAAAGTGGATTTGATAGTTCATTGAGTGAGACAGCACTAGGAAATAGACCAATGAATAATTGTTAATTTCTGCATCATTTTGAGTCATAGCTAAGCCATTAGTTGGAAAGCTGAATTTGTCAAAGATCCATTGTGGTGTAGTTTGGATTTCTCCCTTAACCATACATTTCACTAATTAGAGATTCATGTTCCTTTCGGACTCATGGGTCTAATCAGTTACTTGTAAGATATAATCCTCTTTCTAAGATCTGGGTATTTTCCTTTCGGTGCTTACACCCAAATCTTAAGTGAAGAATTCTTGCCCCCATAGCAAGATATTCCAACCTTCTCCAATTTAACTAGCACATCATCCTTTGATGCTGTTGAAATTCTCCATCTCCTTGATTAGATCTATGCAAACAGGGGATCAGAATCATTTCATCAGAAAGAGGAGAAACCTCTGAGCTATTAAACCGATACTTCATCCAACTATCTGCACACAATGAGTAAGTTATTGATCTATCTGAGTAATCTTTCAGAGTTCATTAGTTCCAAAGTATTAGTCTACCATACCCACGAGGAACTGCTCCGTACCCTCAGGATTCTCCATCTCTGTGTCACGTAGAGAGTTGATTAGTGCCCAAATAGTGCTGTTTTGAGCCCTGTTCATTACAGGTTTTGAGCACTTTTTGTGTACTAATCAACTTAAATAACACAATTGATACACTAAGGTCCCGGCTATACTACTAATCATATGTTGTGGATATTTTTGCAGTTTTGCAAGCCAATTACACCATTATCTTCAAGTCAATTCAAATACAAATAACCTGAGCCGAACTCGAAGTTGCATGTACAAAGCAAAAGGCAATTGGAGCTAAATACAGAGGGAGAGTGAGCATTGCAGAGATTTTGCAGTGTTGCGAATTTTTAGCAGTGTAGAGATTTCGCGACGCTAAATTTCTGACACCTTACTGTTCTTGTCTTGACCCGCCTGGCCTTTTTGTGGTTTTGTACCAAAATTTCCCTCAATGTATTTTTGTTGTTTCATACTTTTTTGTAATTTCCTTGACTCTGAGCAGTATAGAAGCCTCAGTCAAGCTTTGTAAAATCAATCAATCCATCAATCAATAAAATTAGCGCCAAAGCTTTCAGCTTTCCGCGGGTGTGATTTTCTCTCATTTTTCTCTCCCTTTCTCGCATTTTCTCACCAACCAAACACCCCTTGAGGATGACAACTCAAGGGATGCTTGGCTAAACCCCCCTCATCCTTGAAGAGGAGGGCCACTAGGTGGAAGTTTTGAGGTAAAGCATTGTCCTCACGATATTTGCCAGCGAGCATTTAGTATCATTTATGTTACTTGCATCTCTCGCGTTAGGTTTGAATCTCGCGAGTGTACCTGAGTGGCGATTACTTGGCAAACTTTCAGGCTTAGTGGATACTTATTGCTAGATCCCGCGATGTAACTTAGTTGCCATTTATTTGCTCCTGCGGGTTAGATCAGGGCGGTTCTGTAGCGAAACGATGGTTAATAAATGCTATCTTGGGAGAAAAACTTTTAGGGTTCGTCTTTATGGCTAAATAGATCAGGTCGGAAATGACTATAGGTCATCCTCCCCAGCGCGAGAAAAGGACTGAGGACATTATAGTTGCCTTAGAACCCTAAGCCCGGTGGCCTGAAACTTTAAGGAGTTCTTTTACACTTTATTTCCCTACTAATTACGGTTTTGACCATCGACCCAGCTGTTTGTCTGAGAAACCCAAATCAAAGTGGAAACACCATTTTCAGTCAATTGTGACTCACTTCGCATGAAGAAAACCCATCCCTGAGTTCGACCCTAGACCACTATACTACAGTAGATTTGCTACGGTAGTAAGAATCGTAGGATATAAATTTTGTTGATTCCGATACACCTACTATGGCACGAATCAAAATGGTGCCGTTGCCGGGGATGGTGCCGTAGTGTGAGTGAGAAGCTGTTGAACTAGTGATCCACATCACAAGTATTGGTGAAGTCTCATTCCTTTTTTAGTTTACCATTATTCCCCATTTACAGTTCACTGTAGGGAAAATTGAATGTTTATACTGTGCATACCCAGTTTTTCTTTGTTTTAAGTTTAACCAACTATAACCCTTTTTGGTAGCCTTGTTTTTGGTTTCTTATTGTTTTGTGTTGTGTTCCTAGGACTTTATGCAACACTGGGATAGGACCACTACAGGCAGGCTAGAGAGAACCAGTGCTCCACCAGAACAAGGGTGTGAAGTCATTTTACATAGTAATAAGATGGAGCCTCCTTGAGGAGCAACAAGGGTCGACGGGGATACCAAGAAACCCCAATGCCTACATGTCGATGAGGGACCATACACCCGCAAGGGTGAGTGCACCCTCGTGCGAGAAGATGTAGTCGTCGAGGCCTTATTTGGTGCCCTGTTCCCAACCTTCCATGAGTATGGAAAATGAATCCATACACACACATCAGGAGTTTGAGGAAGTTGCCTTTCAAAAGGAGGGTGAAATACGTATGGATCTACTTAAGTTGAAGGCCTTTCCTTAACCCTCGAATGAGAAATGAAATTTGGCTTAATTCTCTAAGGCCAAGAACCATCTGGAATTGGGGGTGGCGAGTTTTTTGAAAAAGTTCTTCAATGCACAGGATAGCAGGTTTGAAAAGAGGCAAATTTAGCCACATTTATAGCCCGCTAATGAAGTTCTGCAATCTTGCAGGAAGATATATGAAACCATCGTGCATGCCACACCATGGCTGATACATGGATGTTGGTCGACTCACTTCTATGATGGAATGTCTTCTACCATGAAGCAATTGTGGAGACCATGTGTGGAGGACTTCTGACGAGAATCCGAGGCCAAGCCATGGACTTCCTTAACTATGTAGGTGAAACCTCCAAAGCTTGGGATGAGCAAAATCCTAGGGAGACAGACAGGATGAGGCTACCACCAAATCAAAGGGGGAGGCATATACTCACTCTTAGAGGACATGGAGACGAAAGCAAAGTTGTCCTCACGCCCGTACACAGGAGGTTGGAAGAGCTTGGAAATGAGGAATCGGCGCGAGGTACGGCGGTGACTAAGGCATCCACGCCTAACTACCATGCTTATTTGTCAATCCTTTGAGCACCGAGAGAGGCATTGCCCCAGTGTTCCTTAGTTAAGGGACTTTGTGTTTGAACAAGCCAATGCAGGCGATACAAGCCACCGACCACAACCCCATGCGGCCAATACCTACAACTTGTGGAGGAACCCGAACCTCTCTGGAAGCCAAAACCTCCTCCACCATGTGCCTCTGTTGTCTGTGAAACATGGATCCGCAGGCCCGACCACAACCACCACCATCTTCATCTCCGAGTTGAACAAGCTATTATAGACTTGAGCAAGGTGGTGGAGTAACTTTGTGGGAGAACAAAAGGCGGTGAATGCAGGCTAATCAAAAGAATTGACATGGGTGAGCATAATAAGAAAATGAGCAACTACCTCGAGAAATTCTCAAAAGCATAATGACTACAAGAGCTAAATTTCCCAAAAATATATGACAACTACGTATTCAATCTCAAGACTATCAATAGTGACGGAGTCTGGAAAGAAATTCCCTCGGACACAACGAATCCCAAGGGATTACATGAAGTGAGCTCCTCCGTTGAGCGAGTGCAGAATGGATGAAGTTAAGGCAATCATCACATTGAGAAGTGGCAAAGACCTCAAGCAGAGCGGCACCAGCGGGTAGAGACAAGGCCGGAAGCTAAAGAAGGCGAACTAAAGGAGGTGGTGATCAAATGGCTTGTAGTGAAAAATAGCACGCCCCACTTCCTCGAGCGCAAAAGGCCCAAAGAAGGCGTGTCAAGCTAAAATGTTAGAAGTGCTGAGGCAAGTAAAGGTCAACATCCCCCTGCTTGACATGATCAAACAAGTCCCCACCTATGCAAAAATTTTGAAGGACTTGTGTACAGTGAAAAGAGGGTTGAATGTTGACAAGAGGCCTCTCTGTTGAACAGCCAGTCTTTATCATCCAGTACAAGACTCGATGAAGTATAAAAATCCGGGTTGTCCAACCATCTCGGTTAATATTGGAGGCACTTGTGTGGAAAAGGCACTACCAGACTTGGGTGCAAGTGTGAATCTCCTCCCCTATTCGATGTACAAGCAGCTCGGGTTGGGAGAACTAAAGCCCACCTCCATCACACTGTCTCTTGCAGATAGATCAATCAAGATACCAAAGGGGACAGTGAAAGATGTCATAATAGAAGTGGACAAATTCTACTATCCAATAGATTTTGTTGTGCCGAGCCACGAGAACGTGATAGTATCCAATTATGTACCTATCATCTTGGGGAGACCATTTTTGGCCACTTCCAATGCGATTATCAACTTAGAAATGGTGTTATGCAACTCCTTGACCGGAAACATGACCCTAGAACTCAACATCTTCCACTTGAGTAAAAAGCACATGCTGCTAGTGGAAGATGGCCTAGAAGAAGTTTGCATCATTGACACAATCCTAGAGGAACAAGTTGACCAGCAGGGGATGCAGGATGTGCTAACTAAAGAATTGGTTGAGTATTCAAAGGGCGTTAGGAAGCCACGGGACATGAAACTTGTCGGGGGTGGAGAAAGAAACAGAAATTTTGCCTTTGATGATTGAGGAACAAGTGAGCCCCCCGAAATTGGAGCTTAAACCTTTGCTGTGGAGTTGAAATATGCCTGTTGGAAGAAGCGGGAGCGAGTGTCAGTTGTCATTTCATCCTGTCGGCACTTCCGCAGGAAAGGTAGCACGCGGCACATCCTCAAGGAGAACAAGCAAGCCCTAGGGTGGAAGATTCCTGATCTGAAGGGTATTAGCCCAGAAGTTTGCACCCATCACGTCTACCTAGAGGAGGAGGCAAAGTCATTAAAGGCGATCCTTAGTGAAGACTAAACCATATCTGCGAAGTGGTTGGGGCGAGTCCCACAAGAGTGCTGTGAGCTGGTATCATCTACCACATATCAGATAGCACCTGGGTTAGTCCAACCCAGGTGGTGCCTAAGAAATCGGGGGTAACTACGGTGCATAACGAAAAAGGAGAGGAGATGCCCACCCACCTTACCACGGGTTGGAGGGTATGTATTGATTATAGAAGGCTAAATGAAGTGACCAAGAAGGATCACTTCCCTCTACCCTTCATGGATCAGCTTCTTGAGAGGATTTCTGGTCAACCCTTCTACTGTTTCCTGGATGGCTAATTCAGATACTTTAAATTGAAATTTCTATAAGACCGTGAAAAGACCACCTTCACATGCCCATTTGGCACATATGCATACAGGAGAATGCCCTTTGGCCTATGTAATGCCCTTGCCACATTTCAAATATGTATGCTCAATATTTTCAAGGATTTGCAAAGCGCGATTATGAAGTGTTTACATGGATGACATTACAGCTCTACTGAGGGAGGTTAAGAATGCCTAATCAACTCCGGAAACCGTCCCGATAGGTTCATAGAGAAACTCAAGATCGAACTCGGGAAAATGTCATTTTATGGTCACAGAATTGTACTAAGGCATATTATTTTTAAAAAGAATCGGCTTATAAGGGGGCAAAATTGATTTAATCTTAAATCGCTTCTCCCCACAAAATGTCAAGATCACAGGCAAATTCTTGGCATGTATTCTACAGAGGTCTATAACGTGACTTCTCAAAATCGCCAGTTTTCTACAAATCGTTGGAAAGATGCCAAATTTATTTTGGGATGTAGACTGCCAAGAGTTTAAGGAGCTTAAAGCCTTTTTGACCATCGCAGACCAATAAGTGAGAGAGCCTCTTAACCGGTAAGCATTCTTCGAGGTGATGCGCGATGTGTTTATCTAAATTCATTGGAGCAAGCTTCTTTAGACAAAGGGAAGGAGGAAAGCATTATGTGGTCTATTACGCGAGCAAGACACTAAATACAGCAATGTAGGAATTACACAAACTACGTAGTGAGCCTTTTAGCAAAGGGTCTATGCCTTAGACAAATTTCGAAAGCTTATTTAGTCGGGTCGAACATACAATATTCATACGCATCATTCACCAAATACCGCTCACCAAACAAAATGCTAAGGCTAGGCTTATCATATGGGTTCTCCTACTGCAAGAGTTCAACTTGCAAATCAGGGACAAAAAGGGTGTGGAAAATGTTGTTGTCGATCACCTATCGAGATTAACAATTGCACACAACACTCACAACCCTCCAATCAATGATGAGTTCCCAAAGGAGTCACCGCTCCTGGTTAAGAAGGCACTCGTATGCCCGCACATTGCAAATTACTTCTACGTGGAAGCTACCAAATGTATTAGAAAGCACAAGACAAGAAATTCTTCGTTGAAAATTCAATCCTGGGCTTATTGGGAAGCAACCTTCAGATAAATATCAGACATCGATAATCAGAGTGTGTGTGCCTCAAGTGCAGCAATGCAGTGGAATAATCAGCCACCGCCATGAGAATGCATGAGGAGGCCATCTTGCTTCCTAGAAAACCGCCAGAAGGTGTTGCGTGCCTAGATTCCACCGGCTCCTCTCTGGGTGATGCCCATACCATGTGTGGAATGAGACAATGCCAAAGGTCAGAAGATTACTGGCCACATGATGCCTTTAAACCCGACATTTGGGTGAGTTGATCTTTCGATGTATGGGGATCGATTTACGGGACTATTCCTTCCTCCCTCGATACCTCTACATTTTGGGCGGGAGTCGACTATGTGTCCAAGTGGGTCAAGGCTCGCAGTGGAAGCGCACTATTGTGGTGGCATCGAATTTCTTGGAAGAGAATATATTCTCCGCATTTTGGGTCCTCGTAGCCATAATTAGTGATGGAGGTTCAGATGGCGTAACAAACCTTTGAGAGCCTTCCTCACTCAAGTATGGTGTCAAGCATAAAGTAGCCACCCCATACCACCCTCGCACCAATGGGCCGTGTCAGCTAGCCAATAAAGAGATCAAGACACATCATGAAAGCTGTGAACTCTTAACCAAAAGAATTGGTCTCTCAAGCCGCCGACTTTTGCGGGGCATACACTTACAAGACAATTCCTAGGCATGTCTCCTATCGCCTAGTTTATGGAAAGCATGTTACCCGCTCGTGGGAGATTGAGTATAAGGCATGGCGGCGACTTACAAATTGAACCCGGATATATGGACGTAGCCGGTCTCACAGGTTCCGATATCAACGAGCTAGAAGAACTGAGGAATGCCTACTTCAACTCAAAAACTGCAAAAGATAAGTTGAAGAGGTGGCATGATCAACTAATAGCTCGCAAACATTTCAAACAAGGAGACCAAGTGTTACTCTACAACTCCAAGCTCCACCTCTTTTCGGGCAAGCTTAAATCAAGATGGACTGGCCCATTCACCATCCAGAGGCTCATATCCTATCGGATCGCTGGACTTGTTCAATCCCAAAGACTATAGAGTATTCAAGGTTAATGGGCAAAGGTTGAAGCCATATGCGCAGTAACACTAACTAACAAGGAGGAGATCCTCCTCACTCCCTCCATGATTGCTAAACAGCTTTTACAGAAGCGTGTTTCGCAAAGATCTCGTAAGCCCCTAAAATTTTGTTGCTGAAATTTTGGTTTCTTTACATCTTGTTTTTAGATTTTCGATTCTCGATTTGCCCTTTTTCTTTGAAACATTTTTCTCATTTACAGTTTGTTTTCAATTTTTAGTCTTCCTCGTTTTGCGTGTGTTGCAAAGCAATAGGGTGTTCTTTTTCGTCTGAATTTTCTTACAGGTTGCGAAATTCGCAACCTCAGAATTTCTCAGAGGATGCAAAATTCTCGCAGCCGGCAGTGTTCCGTTGTGTCGCATCAAGCTCATCTCCTCGCCTCTTCATCTTCCTGGGTCCGCGCAAACCCTTCGCTTCGTGCCCGCCATTAATTTTTCTCTCCTTTCTTTCAATCCAACCATTTAATAAGCATTTAAGGCCATTTCTTTTGCCACCCCCCTCTCCATTTCCTTTTCCTCCCTTCCTCTAGACTCCAAGATGGTGAAGACCCGCTCAGTTTATGCCTCCGCCCCGAGCAGCCGTTCCTCCCTCCCTACCGACGCCCTGAACCCAAGGCCTCCCGCGCCGACGCGTCCCAACAATACCGTCGTCGTGGCAAGGCCGTTGTAGGTTCCTCCTCCACTACACCACCCCATCCCCCCGGCGCCACACCCACCCCTATGAGATACCACACTCGCTCGGGCCCCACTCCACCCCTTCCACCACATCCTAGGCCACCCCAGGGCCCCACGCCTAAGAGGGCCTAGACCTGGCCTATGAGAGTCCTCCAACCTGTGCTCAGAGCCACAGCCACAATTCCATCGTGGCCCGCATTCCCTCAGAGCGACCCCCTAGCCCGACCCGACCAAGTTGGAGGATCCGAACCGAAAGCCTTAGGACACCCAGCCGAAGCCATTAATAAAATCCATTTAGTTATCGTTTTATTAAATTTTTGTTTTCAAAAGTGTCGCACCCGAAACCCCGACTCAACCCAGTTGGCGGATCTCAAGCCTGAGTCCTAAGCATCTCGACATTTTCACCATCTTCTCAAAACATTTTGTTCAGGTTATTCCATTTTAGCTTTTAATTACGCTGAAGATTCTAAGCGGGCAAGCCCACAAACATTTACAAATTCGAAAGACCCATAAAATTTACATTTATCAAAATGCATTTACAAAATAGAAGTTCAGAGTTGATTAGTGCCCAAAAAGTGCTATTTTGAATCCTATTTTTAATAGGTTTTGAGCGCTTTTTGTATACTAATTGTTATAATTAACCCAATTGACATGTTCGGTTCCCTACTATTCTTCTGACCACACATTCCGTATCGTTTTTGTAGTTTTTACAGAATTGAAGCCAAATCGTCGTGGTCAATCCAATCATAACAAAGTCGAAGTGATTTCCATCAATTTCATATGGTTTTCTATCAATTTCAACAAGCTGGGAATGAAGAATATCAAAGCTAGAAGAAATGGAATAGAGCAGTGGGAATAGTAGTCGCAGGAAGCAATGGAACAGTTGATGAACAAGTACAAAATTTCGCCACGTTGAATTCACTATCATAGCGAAAATTACTGTGCATAGAGAAATTTTCAATTGTCACTATGACTGAATTTTCGCTATGATAGCTAAAATTGTCTCGTCTCGTTTTTTATCCAACGACTGCTTTTGTTTTTCTCCTTTCTACCCTTTGCAATGTACCTTGTTTTGGTTTGTTTTTGTAATTTCGCTTCCAAGCCATATATAAGCTAGAGTCAAGGTTTGTAACAATCAATCACTATCAATAAATTCGGGAGAAGCTTTCACTTCCCATTTCCTCGCTCTTCGTCTTCCCTTTTCTTTCATTTTCTTTTTCTATTTTCAAGAGCCAAACACCCTCCGAGGATGACAATCCTGAGGATGGTTGGCTAAACCCTTCCCTCCTTGAAGTGGAAGGCCGCCGGGTGCAAGATCCGAGGCCGCCGGTGGTTCCCCATTTTCACGCCAGCCAGGTTTTGACATTTCGTTCCCAATTTTTCAACTCCGTGTTTAAAGCTTTTTATGTACTTTCTGCCAATACTCTGCTAAGTTTTTTTAGGTTCAGCTGTATTCTTAGCTTTAGATACACTGATATCCATTATTGCCATTTACGAGCCACCGAGGTTAAGGGTTATATTTTCACTTTGATGCATCCTCTTGATCAATACTGGTAATCTTTTTTAGGTTCAAGTGGATGCTTATTATTAGATCCATCGGAGATTTATTAGTTGCCCTTTACGAAGTCATTATAGATAATAAGGTGATAGATTTTCATCGTAGGAACCATAAATGCTAAATAAATGCTTTTCTATCAAAAGAAATTTATTGGGTTTAGTTTTTAAAGTTAAATGAAGATCCTGCTCGAGATGACTTTATGTCATCCTCCCCAACACGAGGAAATGTGAACCCGGACCTCTCTCGCTTGCATTAGGACCGAAACCGCAGCACAATGCTTCAAGGAGTTCTTTTTTCTATTTTTCTTCATATTTTATTTTCGCCTTGCAAACCATCAACTCCCCCCGCGTTTACCAAGCCTTAAAATCCAAAACCAAATTCACCATTTTCGACTTCACTTAAATCCATTCAGACGAAGAAAACCCATCCCTGTGTTCCACCCTAGACCACTATACTCGGCAAGAGTTTTGCTACGACAAAGAGGAGGAATTTAGGATACAAATTTTGTTGATTTCGATCACCCCTACTGCGGGCACCGAATCAAGTATTCAAATTGTTTTGCAAACATCACTGTTCGAAAAGAATGGGTGAATGCATATGACGTGTGACATACCCGCAATTCTTCCTCTATGACTCGATCTCCTCGATCTCGGCCTCGCTTCTCTATCTTTCACTGCAGCATCAAGCAAGACGATAAAACAATACGCTAAGAATTTTCATGCTTAGTGGTTCTATACAATTCTCTATTCCATTTCAGTTCAATATATATATATCATGCATTTATCAACATAATGCCTTTAAACAATTGCTGTGTAATGTAAAAGATAATTATACAAATACACTTTTTATATCATTTTTCACTTTTCGATTTGTGATTTCACATATAGCTAAAGAGTTTTCCACATTCACGATTTATCTCAATGGTGAACTTCCGGCCCGTTTGTCATTCAAGAGGCAATGTGGTTTCACATTCAATATTACCATTTCACATATGGCTATAGAAATTGACATTCACGATGTATCTGGGGCCAGAATTGGGCCCCAAGCTTATTATTCAAGAGTAATGTGATTCCACATCCAAATTACTTGCCACTCATGACACCCGCTTGGTGAATCCCGCCATGTTGGTCATTACCTTCATGACGAATTCAGTTGGTGAATCCCGTCATGTCGATCATTCAATATTACATTTCAAATCAATTTACTTTTATGCAATAAATTCACTTATAATTCAAATACACACATACATGCAGATATTTGACAAGCATTTCAAATACTAATGATTCAAATTCAAATTCAAATACTAATGATTCAATCCGATATATGTGTATTTTTCACAGATAGAGAACGAACTGAGAACAAATAGGGAACAAGAACAAACATTTCGCAAACATTTCAAATCCATATGCACTTTCGTAATATAATTTCAAATTTATTTGGTATACTACCAAAACGCTTGAAATGGAGACAGAGGGTCAGTGAACAAACCAATTTTTGATTCCTTTTCTTTTTCGATATCGATCCTAGGTCAGGTTGTCGTCTTCACCCGCACCTAGTCAAATACAAATTCTTCACTCTTAATGGTTAAGAAAATAATCATACTAAACGATTATCGCCGAGGCAAATCGAAGTTTGATACGTTTTTCACTTATTCTTATTCTTATTTGAACCCCCCATTATTCATTTCTTAGGGTCCCTAAACATCGGTACACGAATATGGGACTTAACGACGCGAAAAATATGCAAAAATGAATTCTTCGGAACAACCCGTACAGACACACTTGAGCCCAGACTCCAGACAGTTACTCCACTCCGCACAACCTGTACCGTATATTCTTGACTGCACCGATACATGCCACCCACTACATCCCCTCGCACTGCACGCCCCAACCTCAGACGGCACACCCTAATCTGCTTCTTGCCTGTAAATGTTCGATTTGCATTTTCACTCATTTTTCATCCACCAATCTTCTTCAATTCGTCCCATATCAAAAATCCACCATGTAATCTACCCAAAACAACTCCAAAAGTGGTTTAGACTCAATAAAAATCCATTTTCCTCATGTTAGGGCTTTTTCCCCAAAATCAAAATCATAAATGAGGAAGTTAGGGTTTGATTTTTCTTACTCATCTCTTTAAATCTCCTCTTCCATGTTGTTTGATCTCTTAGAGCAAGAATTAAAGCAAAGCCCACCAAAGCTTGGATCTCTTGCCAACCCTAGCTTTTCCCTCCTTTTCATTCCTTTTCCCTCAAAAACGGATTTTGCTCTTCAACAAGCCCCAAGACCACATTTTGGTCTTTTAAATTTCTTTTGTATGTGGTTGCTGGGCCTACACCCTTTTTCATTTCATTTTTCCCTTTTGCTCTTAAATCACTTATTCCTTATAAGGCCTGGTTTCACCCAATAAATCCAATTTTCCATTTTTGACATTCTAAATTTTTAATTCACATTCCTTATCATTTGTCATTTATTTCATATTAGCATTTAAGCTATCATTTGACCCTTAGGTCCTCATTTTACAAATTTCCACATTTTCCCTTTTTCACTTGGGTCTAGTTCCGGGTTCAATCAATTTCTCAATTTAGCATATAATAATCAATCATATGCTCACACTTTAAATTTACATTTCACAATTTGTCAATTTATCAATTTTCCTGGAAAAACCCAAGTTTGACTCATTCATACCTTAATATATATAATAAAATTATTATAAAAATTCTAGTATTTTATGCTACACCCTCCTCTTGTGACTCACCCCCTGTACTTCTTCCATCATCCGGCGACCACTTTTCCACTGCAACCCTATTCCAAGGAATGTTGATTGTTGTGAGAGGGATCTGCATGATGAGGTTTATTATGATCTTTCGTCCTTTTCCGCAGACCCGGAGCTCCGAGATTCGATGCTCCTAGTGTAGAGGTACTCCTGTGAGTCATGGCATGACCTGGCTTCTGCTTACTCTGTGGTCATCGAGTTCTACCACACGATGACATCCAAACGCTGAGTCCAACTCTCGATCGCTTCTTCATTTCTCCATCGACGGTCACGTGGATACTGTGGCTTTACATCGCCGGCTACATTCAATCTACCAAGGATCCCCGCCAACCTCGACCGCTATAAAGTGCGGGCCCCATCCCCTCGCCCCAGTGGAGATGGTCGGCCTCTCCGGGGACACTATCACGAGACGATCCTGCTCAGAGGCGCCCCGCGCATGCCTCTTTATAAGATCACATTCTATGGTCTAATATTTTCCCGCTCCAACATATAGTTCAGATGAGAGGAGCCATCTTAGAAGCCCTATATTGCATCTTGAAGGGCTTCTGGTTCAGCTCAGCGGAGCTTATTATGACTTCCTTGTTCCATTTCGAGGACAAGGTCCATCGCTGAAGAGTTCACTCGAGCCGAGTCCACGCCCTTATTCCCGAGACTTCTACGCCAGTGTTTTGAAAGATACCGGATTCTCGACGGATGAGCCTCGGTTGGAGCGTCGTCGTGACTGTGAGGCTATCCTTACAGTCGATCGGTGGCAGCTTATGCCCGTCAGCTCACCTTCCGCCGGATCCAACCGAGGACCGGCCAATTTCTTAGATATTCCTATTTGAGGCGTGCCCTCGCCGAACTATTGGGAGCCTCGAGGCTCAGGCACCCTCGATTAAGCATCTCCCCTCGGCTCGATCTGCTTGGCTCATTGCCCTACGTCTTTATAGACCCCTGCCCCCAATAGCCTGAGCGCTGCGTCGATCTTCACCACCTCACAGCATATCCCTTTATTTCACAGGGACTTTCGACCATCATGGATCAGGTCGCGCATTCTCCTACATCGTCATCATTTCTGACCGCCGTCTGACCCTACGCGGACAGATGACTTGCTGAGGCTGCCGCTAAACGGACTAGTGCCATACTCGCATAGAATCAGGCCATCCTCATGCGAGATCCAATTTTGGGTCTCATGCGATCTCCCCATATGTGCCTTCGAGCCATTTCGGCTCTATGTCACGGCCAGATTCACAGTCTGAATGGGTGGCCAGTCGAACGGTTTTGGGTCTGAAACCATATCTGGGACTCTTTACTTTTTTTCTTTTTTTTTCCAGAGCTTATCTTATACACATGGTTACTCTGAGCAATTTTTTATTAACCAAAAATCATTTACATATATAAAGGGACTACCGTGAATTAATTTATCATTAAATCTATACATAATAAGTCCCATTTTCTTATACAAATTGATATACATATACATATCTAATACAAACGTAAGATCGCGAACGGTCTTTGGTGAGCACCTATCTGAATGGCTCAGTGCATATTATAAACATCCAGGTCTAATATACTCTTAGGTACTCATGGGTTATGAACTGCAGAGTACTAAACTGCAGCAGTGGGAACTTATAGTATGACCAAATAACGATAATACATGTTATATCTTTTTTACTTTCATATGCAGTGTAAGAGTCTCTTTATTTATGTGACTTCTAACTCAAATCATATTATACATAGAGATTTTATCTTTTAGATTCCATAACATTTTTCACGGTCGTATCACTTCCATGTGTCATGTCTTTACAAGTTTCAATTCGAGATCTTCTATATGTATGGCATGTGGGATCATTCAAAAACAATTTATACATCTCTGGTATGTCGGAGCAGTCAAAGTCATATCAATTTCATACAAGGTCAAATCGACTAATACCAGCCATAACGAACTCTTTGTCTATCACGACCGAAGCCATTGCATCAACTCCTTTAATTCGTTTGTGATGCGGGATGCCCGTTTAAAACATTTGTTTCATTATATTAAATTTCATTTTCAAAGTCTTGCGACCGATCCCGACTTGACCAGGTTGGCGGATCAAAAAGGAGCCGGTTTACTCTGACATTTTCAATAAAAACATTTTGTTTCGTTTTATTAAAATTATTGTTTTCAAAAGTGTCGCGACCCGAATCCCCGACTTGACCCGATTGGCGGATCCAAGCTGGAGCCGGTTTACTCCGACATTTTCGATTATCTTCCCAAAACATCTTGTTTGTTTTATTCCATTTTAAACTTTTTAATTAAGCGAAAAAACACTTTGCTACCCGGGCAATCATAACCACTTACAAATTCAAGACCCTGCTACTCATAACAAGTATTTCTGAAATAATGCCTTTATACACACACATATACTCATGCTATTCTATGCTTTCATTTTACATATCATTTATCATATCACAACATACATTTTCAATGCAACTTCAATTCTACAATTCAATTTATGAGATTTAAGCATATGCAAATATATTTGCTAATCGCATTAAAGATCAGCTCGCTGACCCCATTCAATTCACATTTATGGCGGATTCCGTTCTTCGTCCACCCCATTATCATTTCGGTAATGTGCCTACACATTTTACAATTGATCTGCCTCCCATCATAGCGGATCTTTGTTTGTTGCACCAGAGCATGGTATCAGTATTCGGTCCCCCATCATGCAGGATGTCGTTTGGTGCACCCGACCACGTGGTATGTGTCGGTCCCCATCATTGCGGATGCTAGTTTGGTGCGCCTTGACCGCGTGGTATCATTATTGATCTCCCATCATGCGGGATGCCATTTAGTGCACCCGACCGCGTGGTATCAATTATTAAGGTATACATCATGGATGCGGTTTGGTACATCCCGAGCCGTGGTATCAATTATTGGTCTCCCATCATGCGAATGCCGTTTGGTGCATCGGAAACACCTGGTATCAGTAGGTCTCCTATCGCGCGGATCTTGCGTTTGGTGCACCCGGTACGTGGTAATAATTAAATGCATCGTAGCATCAAGGCGGATGCCGGTGGTGCATCACTTGAAATGGGACATTTCTTCAATGCCGCCTCGCTTCATCATGGCGGATGTGTCCGATTAGTGCATCCCGCGGTAGGACATTGGATAATCTCGGGTGCCTTCGTGGCGTATCTTAGATTAGTGCATCGATCAGGCGGTTCATTCTTCATATCATTCAATTTACATTTCTGGCGATTCCGTTTAATGAATCCGTGCTTTATTATTGACTACGTTCATTGGTTTGAATATCACATTCGATTTCATATTCACTCATTCACATTTATGAGTAGTTCACGTTTGATGAATCCGGAATCGCTAATATCGTCGCATTCATTGTTAAATATCATTTCAATTCCATATTCACTTCCGTGTTATCTTTTCAAAGATATACTCAATCACATACTCATTCATGTGATCATTTATATATACTCATTCATATACTTATTCACGTATAATCATTCATGTATACTCATTCATGTATACTTATTCATATATTCATTCACGTATACTCATTCATGTATACTTATTCATATATTCATTCACGTATACTCATTCACGTGTACTCATTCATATACTATTTCCACGATATCTCATTCATGTATTAATTTATACATTCTAATCATGTGCTCCTTATTTATACTCTATTCATGTATACTTATTCATAAATTCATTTTACTATACTTCATTCACTTATACTCATTCATGTATACTCATTCATGCTACTTATTCATATATTCATTTTCTACATTTTCCTTGTTTCAAATTCTTATTACATTGGCTTTGGTGACTATATATTCTTGTGAAGTATGATGTCTATGAAATCACAATTCTCCTTCATATATATTATTATTCCTCTATGAATCTATTTTACTTAGGAATTGGAATCAATCCAATCTTGATCATCCAAACTAAAGTTATGGCCTTTTCATGCCAAACTAGTCTCTGTTTCATCTTGATTACACAGAACAAATGCATTTCACTGACTTTTCCGGGGTCTTAATCTATTTGACACTATCTCTTTGTACTCTTTAAATTTATGTTGAGGGTTCTTCTCTCCAACTGAATCACCCACCCGCAGCACCGAAACTCACACGTCCGAAACAACCCTAATGACTATTTTATGTTCAAAGTCGGGAACCGACCTGTCATACTGGCCCCACTTTGAGTGAATTTAGCCACTTAGATCAGAATTTGACGAGGCTTATTTCTTTATGTTTGATTTTCCTTGAAGTATATTTTAATTGGCCACTGAATTCACTCAACCTGATAAGAAATGAGAAGCATGGCTAAAATAATAAACTAGTCTAAACTCGGGAAAGCAGAACGTGTGTACCTAAGACACGATACTGCACTCTGCACACCTGCCAAAATGACTGTGAACCCAAAAGTGTACCTGTGTACAGTTCATGTGTACTTGGTACATGTCAATTAAAATTGCCTGAATGTGCTTTTCACCCATTTTTCCATATTTTGATACCCAATTAACTCTACACTTCAAACACACATCAAAACCATTCCATATATCTCTTGTAAACTCTTTTCTACTCAATTCCTCTTTCATTACTTATCTTATTTCAAAAATCCATCATGAATTACTCTCAAACCCACTCTAATATGGGTTATGACCCATACACAACCCAATCATAGCGTTGCTAATTAGGGTTTGTTCTAAAACCCTAACTCACAGCATTTACAATTTAACCAATGAATCCAAACTTTAAAATGAAGGATTCTATAACCATCTGCGCTATACGGGGTTTTACCTAATTCCATTTTCCCATAATTTCGGGGTTAAGATGAAACCTCTAGCAAACCCTAGGCCTGGGGTAGTAAGATAATAATCATGCAAAACCAAAAGATCCATACTAAATTTTCAGAGGGCGTTCCATACTCTTTGGCTCGCTTTCCTCTTCTCTTCTTCTCTTCTTTCTTCTCTTTCCTCTTCCTTCCTCTTCTTCTCCTTCTCCCATCCGTTTTTTAAATTCTCTCTCCCCAAAATGGAGACCACTCATTCCTTAATCCCATGCTCTGCTAAGGCCATGTTTCTGCCCTCCAAAACCCATTTTGGGTTTATTTGTTTTATTTATTTTTCGTCTTCCATTTCCTTGACTATTTGTATTCCAAGTTCCCAAAATTGTATTGGGCTCTATTCTCACTAACTATGACTTTAAGCCTCCTTGGACAAATTCACAATTCTCATCTCTTAATTCCTTACAAAATCTCCGGTTTCGACTGCCATGTTTCGCATTTCAATTGCCAAACATTCAAATTATGCTTTACAAAATACTCCAAACATGTCTAAACGACTAGGGCATATTTCTGGATGTTACATCCCGTCACAGACCTAAGTGTCCCTTCACTCAGCCCCTATGTGACTTCTCGACGTCCTAGCAATCCACACAGCTAGCGCCTGCAAATGACTCTCCGTCACACCCTCACCGTCTATCGAGGACGCCGCCTCTTCACCTGGGCTTATCGACCGAGAGGGAACTCCCTCCCACTCGCCTTCAATCCCCACCCCATCGCGCCATCAATGGCACACCTGTCAGGTAGGAGATTTAGTAAAGGAAGTGATTTTTATACTTGATATCAGTTTTAGTACTCTTTGAAGTCTACTATATGTGTAAAGCAAAGCCCATTTTGTATGTTTAAAGGGCTTCGCTTTACTTCTTTTAAGAAAGCTTGCTGGTGTGTCGAAAACTTAGTGACACACAGCTGTTATACATATCGACAAAATTTCGCTTTCTAACTCATTTTGCAATAATTTTCGCTTCTCATTTTTTTTGTGGTTTCGCCTAACTCCGCAGCTGGAAAATTGAAAACTCGCCCAATGCCATCGATACTGTGATTATTTCCATGCATGATTAAGTGGTCGTTAGTTAAAGTCTCCCGTATTCAATCTTTTCTTCCACCTTAGCTAGCCACACACCAGGTACATCGCTTTTGTAATAGCTCGAGAAATCGCATAACTCCTTATCGTGCAAACTACCTCTAGCTCTACTACCAATTGGGTAGTGTTATCAGAAGCCTCGTCCCGAGAGGGTGTACTTGTGATGTGTAATCGTATGGTCACATATGTGTACCGCGGCTTCTTAATTATTTTTAAGGCTATATTAGAATTTTGAGTTGTTTTTAAGGTTGAAATTATAAAGGTTTCAAAGTGAATTGTGGCATTTTTGCAATTCAGAAAGTGTAGGGGTGGAAGTACAAATTATGAATTAAAAGTGATAATAATACAAATTACCAGATCGGTTCAGGTTTAGAGTACTCTGTATCTCGATGATGAAACCGAACTCGTGCCATTAAATTTACTTAAATCTAGTGACCTAGAAATTGCTGAATTCTTCGAGATGTTTCTGCAATATTTTAAGATTTTCTGGTGATAATTCGACAAGGATTTGTGGTTTAGATTTTGAAAATTTTAATTCATGAATTGCTTTATCTAAGCCTATTTACAATAAAGTAACCGAAAGAAATAGCATTTTTCTTATTTAAACGGACTTCGAATGAGGCAATAGAAATCATTTATCTAAATAATAATAATTATTATTAAAAAAAAAGATAAAATCAAACGTTAAAAGGAGGGGGCGATTTGAGAGAGATACAGAGAGGGCGTGGAGAGAGGATTTGTATTTTTATTTTTTCTTCTATTCGTTTCTTTCTCATATTTACGAAAATCGGACCGTATATTTTTCTCGGAGCAAAAGGCAAAGTTGGTCTACGCGACGAGAGCTACGCGTAGGTACCAAAAGCTTAGTATTTCGTCAAACTCCAAGAGGTAGACAATTTTTTTACCTGAGTTATTTTTAACCTCAAGGCAATGTTGTTTGCCTTTTTCTATATAGACTAAAACCCCTCAAATTAACATAATTACAAGAGCCTTACACTTCTCTTGCATACATGTTACTTTGGATAATTCAGTTTCGATAAAATAGTTTTCTAATTGTTTACGATTTAAAAATATGTTTCAAGTCTATGATTAATCGCGCACAGTCATACAAGTAAAGAAAACTGAATAAGTCCGTATCATTCCCTACGTAGATTGATAGCGAATTACGTATCAACTACCCCAACTACTAAAAATTTCATATACTATTTAACTCAAAACTCATAATGAAGGTTTTATCTAAACAAAGACAAATTAAAATCCCTATACTATTGAATATATTCAAATTAAGTTAAAACAAAAGTAACTCGAATAAAATAAATTGTCTATAAAAGAATGGATCGACCGCTTCAGGAGAAACGAAACCATCAATGAAATACAATGGAATAAATTAATTCCAAAGACTAAAATCCATCGCTCGCTTTTATGTATGGATCCGTTTGTCCAAGATTTCCAATTATTAGAATCGATTTCTTCATATTCACCGATTAGATATCCTTGCTTATCTAAGACAAGATCTAACTACCACCGTATTCCAAATTTTCTTGCAAGATTCGGTGTTTTTCTTCTCAATACTTCACACCCATTTCTCCGTTGACAAAGCAGAATCTTTGCTTTACCTTCTAAGGATTTTCGCGAAAATTTACTACTAATCGGGTGGCTCAACCTTCGTATCTATGGGTTCATCCCTTTCCTCGACAGATCTAAGTTAACACTCTGGATCGAACTTACCCGTAGGATTAAGGTGAACTCTCTGATTATTTATATCATAAATACAATCTCCAACTTCAATTATGAGCGTAATGGGGATTTATCAAAAATGAACTCTCGCAGCTCACCGGGGCCAATGGTAGCCGAACATACTGTAAAAGAATGCTCTAACTCGTGAATCTCGTCGTGTCACGCCAGAGTATCCCTGATATCGCAGTAAGATACATTCCCCAACCGGTACTAGGTAATTACTATCGGGAACTTATCCATTAAAAACGACACCGATTAAGTAAAACCGAACCCAAATTAATTCTCCGTGAATTGTGCAGAAAGATCAAATTTAAATAATCAAACTAAAGAGAGTCGATTCGACACGCATCGCTTTAATTAAGAAATGGAGCACCGATCGCGCACAACCACTATAATTGTAAAAAAACTGAGAATAAATGAATTCTAGAAATTTGTCTAGATTTCATAAATTTTCAAAGTAAAGAATACTTAAGAAAATAACATAACTAAAAATCCAGCCTTCTACTGCCTCTCGCACATCACAGATTCAAACTCAAAAAATCAACTAAAATAAAAAATAAAATTCTACCCTAAAATATACACTAGTTCCTCTTTCTTTTCCCTTTGTCGAGTAGTGAAGACTAAGCCGATTTACTATTCTAAAGCTATCTATTTATACTGTGAAAAGAATCAGGGCTCGAATCTCTAAAATGCTCCAGCTTGGAAATCCAAAGAAAAGCCCAAATTTCACTGCTCTATGTCATACCTCGTTGATGTCGCTGTATACGGACTTGTCTCTATCACCATGATCGCGACCTTCTTTCTTTTGTTGCAACCACTTGTCTTGCAACATTTTGATCATGGTCGCGACATCGCAGTGTGGCCTCACTTCATTTGCTCAATGTTCCTTTAGTTAGTTGATGTCGCTAATTTCGCCATGTCACGCCACATCATTGTCTTCCTTTCCTCCCAAATTTTCCAGTTGCGACGGGGCTTTTAGTCAGCGACCACTTTGTCAGTTTCAGGATGATGACTTCAAGGTTGTGACTGATTCCTTGGTCTCAACTGTCCATCCTCTCACCCATATCTTTCCAATTTTGTGTCACACTCTTTCGGGCTTTCCCATTCCTTTTCTTCGCTCAAGAACTTAGTTCTACGTCAGAACTAATTTCCTTCTTCCCACTTATTTTCCAGTCGCGACTACCGCATGTCACGACATCAATTTCCTTCTACTCATTTTTTCTTCAAGTCGCGACCTAAATAAGGGTCGCGACATCATTTCGATCCTTTGATCAAAAGCTCAAGTCTCGCCTCAAGTAGGCGTTTCATCTGGCCACAGGTCAAGCGACCTCCCTTCAAATTCTATCTTTGGTTGCACTTTAAATCTTCTTGTTTTTATGTCGCTGACATAAAGAGGTGATGTCGCAACATGAAATGGAACCTTGTATTTAAAAACCAAATAAGTAACCTCTTTCTTTTGCAAAGACTCGTGGTGGTTTGCTAGATATTCTTGTCGCGACCAGAGCGGTGTCTCGATATCATTCATATTCTGTGTCGCGACATCAAAGTGATGTCGCGACATGAATTTATTTGATTGTTTCTTTAGTCTCACTACATTTTCTTTGTTTAAATCCCCTTTTTCAAGTCACGACTTTACTTGTTCAAGTTTTCATTTCTTCTTCAAAGCCAAATTTGTTGATGCCGTGACCTCGGAATGGCCGGAACCGGAAAGCATTCCTTGGTCACGACTTAAATTTCCAACAGGACTTCAATTCCCACTGCTAGCAGCCGATTTCCTTCCTCGATTTTCGCTAAAATTCAGTTTCGCTTATATTTTCCACAAAATGAAATTTGAGTCAATTATCCACTTTTCTTCAAACAACCAAACATTTATCTCATAATAAACTCGTAGTACTGATTAAAATCTAATGAGTTTTAGACTCCATCAAATTTCCAAACTTAAAATTCCTCTCGCTCATTCCAAGCAAAGAAATAACAAAGAATTGTCTGCTCTCAAACAAATAATCTTAGAAAATTTTTGCATAGACATTTTTCCTAGACTATACCGTAGGCTTTCTCATTCCACCTTCTCGATTCGGAATTAAGAGATACCAACATCATTTTAAATTCTCGCGATTCAAAGACATGGTATACTTCTATCACAAAATTCTTGATAAACTAATGTATTTAAATAGTTTATTCAACAAGTCTTAATTACGTATTATTGTGCGAGTCTTCAATCCTTTTCATCTTCATGTTGGATTTAGTTAATCTTAAGGAGTTTTCTTGAAATTTGTTTGTCAAAGTCCCATGAAAGCATTTTCATATTGATCTCCGCTAATGTAAGAGTAAATCCAACCTTCAATCAATGAGGTCTTTAGATTCATCTTGTAATGTTGAGCTTAGGTAATTGGGTAGATAATGGAAAAATTTTAAGTTGTAAATCACCCAGTTTCCACCTTTTCTCTATACTTGTTGCCTTCAACTTTCACCCTTTTTTCTTCTTTGTTCTTGTGATTCTCTTCAATCTTAGCTTTGATTCATCTTCGAGGTTGAATTCTTTGAAAATTTCAATTTCCATATGTACTATTCGAGCCCGGTTCCTTTGTTTCTTGAACTCTTTTGCTTTTGTTTTTCTAGGATTGAGAATAGTGCAATGTTTTGTCTTCTTAGGCTTTCTATTACTCTTAGAGAACTTTGGGCTAGCAACTCCCATACCAGTTGGCATTAGGGTACTAGGTGTTAAAACACCCCTACGAGCTTAATTGTTCAAGGGAAATAGGCCACAAGACAAAACTTATTCCTTATTTCACTAGCTTCTGCTTCTTTACTTCTTCACCTCCTTCATTGTAAAAATTTGGAAATATTTTTCCCGAACTTGTTTCTTCGTTTATAGTAAAACTTTTACGAACTAGAAACTAGATAATATGGGCTCTTTCTTGGGTTTATTAGGAAGGGAATTTCAATTTTAGTTCTTTGTTTTATTGAAGAAATAAGGCTTATTTTGGCTCAAAATCAAGGAACTAGAGAATATGCTTAAGCATATATTGAGGGTAGGCTTAGAAAAGCTCAATCTGCCAAGGATGGCCTCTATCATTTCTTGTTGGCTGTTTTCACCTAAGATTTCGCCTCAATCAATAATCAAACAAGTTCTAGGATCATGGACTCTCAATGCACAGAAATTCCCGAAAGATGTTCCTAATTCTATCAAAGTTTCATAAGTTTGTTGACCAAGTTATATTATTTCTTCAAGACTTGTATTTATTTCTTGTCACTTACATTATTTCATCAGTGTTTTGTTCGTGTGATAACTTGATTTTAATTCTTGCAAACTAAACTAAGTTAAACAATGCGGACAATGCCCACAATTTCCAAGTTAATGATTTCACGCCACGATTATTCCTGAATTTATGTTCTTGAGAAAGAACAAAATTATTTCTTGATTCTTACGAAAAAATGACCGCAGAAAGCAGTCGAGATATCATAAATGATCAATTTGTAAGTCAACGAGAATTTTATTCAAATATCAAAACATTTTTCAATATTGTATAATACGCTTTTCTTTACAAATAAGACTATAACTAAATTCGAAAAGTCTTATTTCTTGATCTAAAATCCTGGAGTCTTCCCCACGAAGGTTGCGAGCTCATGAAATTTACAGTTGGACAGAGCTATCGAGTGATTAAGTACATTAACAAGGTCGTTCAACAATTGAACTTCCCTGGTTGAGTGGGTTCTAATTAACCCATATGTATTCCCTTCCCATCAACCACTCTCTTGATTTTGGCGTTTTATGGAATGAGAATGGAATTGGTTTGTTTTCGACTCATTCATTCCGCAAACTCGTAATTCCTGACAAGCTCTTCTTTTCTCTCATTCTCCCTTCACTTCATTCTCTTTGTTTGTTTTTCCCTTGTTATCCCATCCTTTTATAGTGATTTTCATCTCTTGGGAAGAACAAGGCCATTTATTCTTTCTTTAAATTTTCTATGAATGGGTGAATAGGTTTCTCGAATTCTTGCTCTTTTGATATTTCTAATGGAGGTTTTGGGCATTTGGTGAGAATATTGATCATTTTTCTTGAATTTATTAAATTTCCTCTGATTATTCTCCTCGAAACTGAGCATACTAAACCAATTCGTTCAATCAGGACATTGATTTTTGTTTCTGCATTAATAACTATTTATTTCAAAGATTACGAATAGATGATGCGAGGCGAAAGGTTTAGGGTAGTGCGATCTAATGGAATTTGAGGTGGAACAGACTCTGGGTTTAATGTCATGATAGCGCTATGGGAGTCACGACATTAACTATTGGGCCTCTAAATTAATGATTTTCAATGAATTTTATTTTTTTTACTGTTGGACGCCCAAAATGAGAGGTTTTAACCTTCTTTATTTGACTTCAGGACTATTCTGGTCACGACTTCAAAATTTTTGGTTGTGACACAAAATGTAATCACGGCAGGGGAAAATGGTGTTGCATCATAAAAATGTTCTTTCCTCGGCTATTTCGATCGTGACCTCGGTTCATTATTTTGACTTTCTTTTCCACTTTTATTTTCACATCCAGCAATTCTTGGTTGCAACTTTTGAATTAATGTTGCGACCCAGGGGGAAACATAAGCACTCGAATTCACATCAATTTTCAATTTATTCAATTCCGATCAAAAGCAAACTACAACTCGAAACTCATCTTGTCATGCACAAAATTCAGCAGCACTATGTCACATTCAAAACTTAAGCACCAAAAACAAGATAAAAAATTCCCCAAACTTTCAATCATGCTATATCAAAAGACAAACTTTAAAAATCAAATTAAGAAAATATCTTGCCTTACTTTTTTGGTCTCTTATCTTTGATTGAAGTTTGATTCACGAATGCGCTCCTTTGCACAATCTTCATTGTCTGCCAAACTAAAAAATTCTTTACCACCTACTCTTCAATCGATAATGAATAAAATCAAATTAAGCTATTAGAAATTTAGAAACACGAAATTTGTAACTATGAAAAACAAATTTAAATCAAGCTGGTGTGGATTGCCTTCCATAAAATTTGCTCAATTTTAGTCTTTAGTGGACTTTTCTAGCGCCATTGTTACTTGTTTCTTCATTCTTTGTTTAGAAGAAGGGTTATTCTTCTATTGCTTTCTCCTAAGATAGTTCTTTAATCTCTGACCATTAACTTTGAACTCCTCATGATTCTTGGTTCACAGTGTCAGCGCTTACTAAGCGTATTAGCGATGCGCAATGGTCCGCTTCCATTTGGTTCAACTTTCTGGAAGAATCTTGGGTTGGTCAACAGACCTGATCTCCTGCCTTGAATTCCCTCCTCAAAATTCGTTGATCATGCCATTTTGTTTTATCCTTGTAAATTAAGCCTTATCATAGGCTTCATTCCTCAACTCTTCCAATTCATTCTTGGGTAACTTTCTTCATACTTGACTTTAAAATCAAAATTAAACTTCTTGATGGCCCACATAGCCTTATATTCTAGCTCAAGAGGTAGGTGACAAGGTTTTTCAAAGACAAGCCTATATTAGGACATTCCAATGGGAGTTTTTAAAAGGCATTACGGCCCATGCTTTCAGGAGTGCATCGTCAAAGCACAAAAAGACCAATCTCTTACTGTTTCAGGACACTACAGGTCTTTTCGGAAATTTTTTTATTTCCTATTGGAAATTTCAGCTTGCCCATTTGTTTGAGGATGATAAGCCAAGCTCATAATGTGTTTGATACCATATCTACTCATGAGTTTGTCAAAACACCTTGACTACGAAAATGGCTCCCTCCATCACTGATTACAGTTCAAGGTGTTCCAAATCTGCTGAGAATATTTCTTTGTAAAAATCCCACAACTGTATTATCATTCTTTGGACAATTTCTTGTCTCTACCCATTTGATACATAATCCTGGTACGGGAGTATGTATATATTTCCAAATGAAGCTGGAAAAACCACAGTAAATCCGTTCCCCATACATCAAACAATTGCACCACCGGGGATACCTTGCGGGGCATCTCATGCCTTTACGATATTTCCCATTCTTTGGCATTGATCACATAACACTCATTCAAACGGTCCTTAAAATAGTGACCGGTAAAATCTGGCCAGGGGAGAATTTTTTGTAGGCTGTTTTATCTCTACAATGTCCTCCGTATGGTGATGCATGACATTCTTAGCAAATCTTGCTATCTACCTTAAAATTTTATCTCTTATAATCATATCAGCTCCTCTTTTAAGCAATAAAGGATCATCCCGAGATGTAGTACACATTGTGGAGTCCTTAGCTTCTTTCTCTGTTGGTAGCTGAATTTTGATTCATACCACAGTAGGGCTATAGGAATCAACAAAATTTGTATCCTAGGTGTCCTACTGTCGTAGCGAGGCTACTGCAGTATAGCGGTCTAGGGTAGAACACGGGGATGGGTTTTCTTCGTGAAATGAGAAGTGTAGTTGAGTTGAAAATGGTATTTCTCTTTGGATTTTGGGTTTTGTTAAAAAACAGTGGGTTGGATGGTTGTAAGCGCATATAAATTAAGGAAAATTTAGAAAAGAAGACTCATGAAGTCTTGGAGTCCTTTGGATTAGTTTTTAAGGTGTATTCATGCCCTCGGGTTTGTTTCCTCGCGTTGGGGATAATGACCTATAGTCTTTTTCCCAAACCGGACCTTGATTTAGCACTAAAACCTAAACCACACAAGTACTCCCTCATGAGATGGCATTCATTGGCATTCAAGTCCCTTACCGGGATTATTATATGGCCTCAAAAGAGGCAACCTGCGACATGTAGGAGACAACTAAGTGGATGACAGGTGGATCTAAGATTAGCATCACTTTGTAACCACAAAACTTGCCAAATACACATTGTGGTTTGAGGTCCCAGAGGTTTTCAACCTAGAGGTGAGATCTGAGGAGCTTAAATGCTCCTCATCACGAGTGTGATAAATGAGAGGGCATGAAAACTTACCTCCAAACCTCCACCAGTGACCCTCCCCTTCAAGGAAAGGGGGCTTAGCCAAGCATCCCTTGAGTTGTCATCCTCAAGGGGTGTGTTTGGCAGCCGAGAAAATGAGAGAAAGAAGAGAGAAAGAGCAAGCGCAACCTAAAACAAAGGCTGTGGTAGCTTAGTGAAAATGATTAGGGTTACAAAGTTATAAGGTGGCTTATATAGCCAACCCAAATGTGTGAAAATAAAAATGCCTAAAATATAATATTCTGATAAGAAAAAATGGTAATTAATCAAAACGTGGTCGTTTGGGATCAAGTATACCAAAAACATAGGGGCTGAGATTTCGCTATGCAGGAAATTTCGCTAGCATAGCGAAATTTCGCTAGCCTAGCGAAGTCTGAGCACCAGTAAGGAGAATTTAGCTAGCGACAGTCAATTTCATTGTTGCGAATTCTTCTTCTTTGAAATTTAAGCTAGCCTAACGAAATTTTTTGTGAATATGAAGTGGAGAAAATTTAAACTGGCACGATAAATTTTGCTAGCTAGCCAATTTAAGCTAGCCTAGCGAAATTCCCACAATTTAGATAGGATTGCGAGGAATTTTAAGCTATGATTGCGAAAATTGCCATGTCCAGTGAGTACAAGCAATCATGTACGAAAAATCCTGGGATTGCTCTACCTTCTTGTTTTGCTCTTTGCATCCTCCTACGCCTTTCTTATTCATCAGCTTACCTTCAATTTCTTCACTAAATCTTGATATTTCATACGCCTCGCTCGGTGAAATCATCGAGGATTCGCGATCAACACTAATAAGAAGCGAGAAGCTTCAGCTGATTGAAGTTCTAAAACACAAGCTGTCAAAACAATCTAGAAAACAAATCAAAAACTAAATTGGACATGCACATGACAATTGGCTTAATTGATATGATTAGTGCGCAAAAGCACTCAAAACCTATCTTAAATAGGACTCCAAAATAGCACTTTTTGGGCGCTGTCACACCCCCAAACGATATGTTTGCTAGTCCCTTAGCAATCTTCAAAACAAAAATGGGATGCATCTTTGTGCTTTTACAAAAGATGTATTTTGGGTCCAAAAAGTGCTTATGTATTGATTAGCTTACCTTTAGCATGAATAATTTACACCACTGTATGAAAACCGGTCATGAGAGAACAAAACCATATAAAACAAGTTTTAGGGCAATGCGATTTCAAAAATCAACACAATTTCCCAAAATCTATTGTTTCCTAAGATGGCAGTTTGAGCCAATAAATTGCAAAGCTATTCTCACCCCGACCTAGCCTATGGCCTTAAGCGTGACCAACCTAAATAGAGGGCTAGCCCCTACGCTCTTATTTCTTCCTTGATTGCTATGTGGTGCAATGCTAAAAACTGACTTCACAGAAAGTGGGTGTAGCAGAGGTCCTGGAAGTGACTCCCAACGATTAAGGTTTAGGGCATCGAAGCGAGGATCGACTAACCATAAACTCTGGGCTTCACGGACTCGAATGATTCCGAATTAAGCACCTACAACACGCTAAACACTACCCATCCACCCGATGTACTTGAACACTAAATCGATGACTCTGACGGTGGGTTTAGGGCATCGGGCTTTAAAAACTTTATATACCCCTCGGGCTAGTGTTCGGGTTTTCAAAGTAGCGTCCACGCTTTTATTTCTCTTTTTCTTCTTTTCTTTTTCAATTGGAAGACTACATTGGTCTTCATACATGGGTAACACAAACCTATTATGAATTGTCCCCTGACAAATTTAAAATTAAACTGCAAGTGGAAAGAGGTACTAAGCTTCTCAACCTATTGGTGCAATCTGGTGTGCAGTGTGTGAATTAGGTAAAGGGGGAATGTTCAAGGTTGAATAAGCTGGAACTTCCATTGACCAAAAACTAAATCATGCATGGAATTGTTCTATCATTAATGTAACATCTGGGGGCTTGATTTTTCAACTAAAGCGAGTAGAAATACCAAAATATGGAGTACGATAATGATTTGTAAAAGTGTAGAAAAATGTAGGCGCATGGTATATTTCTATGTCAGTATATTTCACAAAATTATCAGCTTTTCATAAAAGAAAGCTGTGTAGTACCTCCAATAGAAAGATGAAAGCAGCAGTTTGAACCGGGGAGGGAATGGCATGGCTGAATAGTGCACTGTATTTTGCCTTTGCCAATGCAGGAGGAAAATGAGATTTTTCCTACACTGCAACTCCTGCAACATTTCAAAACAAAAAATTGTGATAAGATAAGCTTGTAAATGCGAAAATATTTGAAAAGAAAATAGGTAAAAGTAGTGGCACCACTAAAAAACCAAATTAAGACTTAAAATAATATAAAGTAAAAATTTCAACAAAATTTGGAGTGGTGCTCCAGTTCTGCGGGACCCCCTCCCGGGTTAATGTAGCCATTGGGTCTAAAGGAGGGTCGGAGGAGAAGCCCCTCACGCGTGCAGTGGTGTGTGCTGCGAGGTGCCTTCATGCTTTCGACTCCATTGTTTTAGGCATCCCGGTCTCTGGTGGCGTGGGCTGGCGACTGGAGGAATGGTGGATTCTACATTACTTGCTTCATTGTTCTCCATCAATTCTTCTGTTTGACTAATATCATGCCTTCCTACGAAGTGTACCACTCGAGCAAACTTCATGATTTGCTCCCTCATCCTGTTGGTTTTGCTTATTGCTCCAGAAGTGGAAAATGTTGTTTCGGCTCAGGTTTGCATGTTGCCAAATGTGGCACATGACCCCATTAGCCATTGATAATGGCATTTGATGTGGCGAAATAGCCTTCCCAATATAATGGGCACTTGATTAGTGCCCCCGCCTCCGGTTACGTGTGAACCACGGAAATCCCACCGGATAGTAGAACTTATCTACTTTACCAACACATCCTTGATTCGATTGCCCGCGATAGGGTGATCTTGAGAATCAACAAAATGTATTTCTATGTTCCTCCTCTTTGCCCCAGTGAATTAATTTCTTGCAGCATAGTTGTCTAGGGTCGAACACGGGGATAGGTTTCATCCACATGAATGATTCGCATCAGTGTTGAAAATAATTGAGAGCTTTTAATTTGGATTTTGGAATTTTGTTTTAAACGATGGGAGTTGTTTAGTTCTTGAATAAGCGTAATAGCGAAAATGAAGTGTGAAATGGTAACTTTGAAGGTTTAGGTTACTAGCTTGATAACATAGAGCTGACAAAGTGTCCTCGGGTTATATCTCGCATTATGGCAAGCAACCTATAGTCAAGCCATAACCGGATCTTTGTTTAACTATAAACTAACCACAAAAAAACCACTCTAATTTAGTCCTTACGAACAACAGCCATCCATAGCCCCTTTTAGTTCAAAACCACAGCACTTTCGGCCTCATTTAGAGTGGCTCGTAAAGACCTCATACAGAATAACAGTGCATCTAACAATAGCATGCCTTTGTACCTAAAAGCATGGTAAGTATTGGCAGTAATGACATTAAATGATATTCAACCCTAGTTTGGAAGATATGGAGCCATAATACGGTACACGTGGCATTTAAAACATGAGACTGACCTCTGGCTTGCCCTGAAAACCAAGCTAGCAACCCTCCTCTTCCAAAGCTGCAAGGCAGCGAAGCATCTCTTGAGTTGTCATCCTCAAGAGGCAGCCTAGAAAATAGAAAAGAAAGAGGAGAGAAAATCAAACCCTAAAACTGAAAGCTGTGGGAGATATTTACATAAATGAAAAGTTGCCAAAAGATTGCTTAGGGTTACAAAATGATGGGGGCTTATATAGGCCACCCAATGTGTGAACGGGGTCGCTGCTGATGACAAGGAGGTAATACACCAAAACGGGGTCGTTTGGCATTAATTACACAAAATTAACAGGGCAAGGAATTTCGCTATGCAGGAGAATTTCGCTAGGATAGCGAAAATCTCGTAGCCCTGTTGGCTAACTTCAAGTACGGAGATAGCGAAAATGAAATTTTAAGCTATGCACGATAATTTACATTGGTAGAAATTTGGCCTTTAGCGAAAAAATTTGAGAGATCTGAAAATGAAGGAATTTAGCTAGGCACGGTGATTTTAGATATAGCGAATTTAGCTAACTGAGGAAATTTCTCAATTTAACTAGGATTGCGAGAATTTTTTAGGCTATGGATTCTCGAGAATTTTCGCCGTCAGTAAATTTTTCGCAATCATATCGAAATTTCTCACAGATCTTGTTCTTCAACTTTGCTTTGCCTCTTTGCGTCACTTTTCATCATTTGCCTTCATTTCTTTATTGCATCTTGGTATTTGTGATGGTGAAAAAATAGTTCCAATCTTCGTAGCTCCGCACATATCTCGTCATCGAACTCCAAAATGTGCAAAGCACTGCGAGCAAAAATAACCTCGAAATGGCATAAGTGATACTAAGTAGATCTGAACACCTCAATTGGCTTAATTGATACGATTAGTGCGCTAAAAGCACTCAAAACCTATCTCGAATAGGGCTCAAAATAGCACTATTTGGGCACTAATCACACCCCAACCCGCACGTTGCTAGTCCCTTAGCAATGCTAAAACAACTCAGGATAACATGCAATGATTTTCTCAAAAAGTTTATGGTTCCAAAAAAGGTGTATATACAAATAAGCATTACACTAAAATGAAGAAGAGGTGATACCAAGTTTGGCCGGCATGAGAGAACCTAAACCATATAAGAAAAGTTTTAGGTCAACATCGGATCCATGGTTCTCAATCTAGATTTCCACCAAATTCTAATGATTCTAGAAATGTAACCCAGTTGGGTCAATAAAATGCGAAATTATTTCCTCCCCTGACACAGCTCTTGGCATGGCCTTAGACATTGAACAACCTAGATAGGGAAAGCTACACTCTCTTCTTTCTTTATTCAACTACATTGTGAGATTCAATGCTCAAAACTTCGATTCACCAAAGTCCGTGTAAGCGAAGGTCCCACGATGACTCGGCCCGATCAAGGTTTAAAGGCATCAATCAAAGGATCAACGACCTGAACTCTGAGGCTTCGCGGACTCCGATGACTTAGGTAAGCACCTACAATTACGTTAAACTCTACCTATCCACCGCATGCCCGAACGCTAAGTCGATGACTCCCGACCAATTAAGGCTTAGGGCATCGGGCTTGAAAGGCTTTGCCATGCACTCGGACCGTGCTCGGGTTTGGTAAAGTGTCACGACTTTATTTTCTTTTCTTCTTTTTCTTTTTTCTTTTTTGCTTTCTTTCTTTTCCTTTTGGAAGATTACACCCCAGGGTGGGGGGTGTCTCTACAGAGACAAATATGGGTAACACGAACCTATCATGGGTTGCCCGACATACTAAGATGACTATGCAAAGTGAAAGGAGGCAAATAATTTGTGACCTATTGAGTACGATCTGATGTGCGTGTGTGAATTAGCTTAAGGTGGAATGTTCAAGGTTAGAGCATGATGGAACTTCAGCCCGACCAATTTCTTCAAACATGGAATTCTAAATTAAGGTAACATACAAGGTTTCAATTTTTCAATTAAGGCAATTCAATTGTCAATTAAAGCAATTCAATTGTCCCGATTGAAGACAAAAAGCGATTACATAAGGTGGAAGAGGCACAAAGAAGTGATATGCAAGGTGTAGAAACTAAATATATATATATATATCTTGTATAGCTTTTGATATAGCCCAGAAATGGCTAATACATGCATATCAAGCTAAACATACAAAAATATCACTACCTACTATGGCTAATACATGAATCTAAACAAAATTAGTGGCGATTGATAAGCGATAAGCTATGCAAATCATAAAAGAAACCAAACCACCTCACTCTTTGTGGTGGTGGTGGAGTCTGTATCTCTTCTTTCTTTGTTGTAACATATCCAAGAAGGCTGCAGCTGCGGTGGCTCAGCTCTCACGGTGAGAGCGCGAATACCCCAGTATTAAGTGATGCTGGCTGCGGCATGGAGTAGCCGTGACCTGGTGGCCTCGGCTGAGCGACCTGCGGTCTGTGCTGCGGGTAGTGGCCAAAGAACATATAGCATCCATAACAGCGGCTAGCTCTCTCGAACTGACGTGTATGTGCTCCGGAGAATCTTTGTCTTTGTATAAGATGGGCGGGAATTATGTCGGCTGCGTGCGAGTAACATATGGAGGAGGAGATGGAGGAGACATATGTAGAGCTGGACTCCTCTCCATCTCAGGCTCAGAAGCGTGACTATCTGTCCTGTGGGAGTCCTCGGCCTCTGATCGGAAATTTGGAATAACTAAAGGCGAAGAGGTCGCTCTGCTGCGGCAGTGGATGGAGGCGGTGGAGTGCGGATGAGGATGACTCGCCGGGCATGAAGTGCAGACCCGCTTGGAGGCGGGGCCCTCCTGGATCTCCGGGGCCTTTGGTGAGGGGCCCGGGTCCCCATCGGGTGTGCGATATCTCTAAACCCCCCCAGGGCTCCTCGGGGGCGTTGCCTCGGGGCCAGGTAGTACGGGGTGCGGAGGCCCGGGCTGGGCGGGACTGCTCCTCTCGCTGCAGAAGTCTTGGACGGCCCGCGGTACGAGGCGGGACCCACACAGTGCGAACCATAGCTGAAGTGCGGAAAGGACAACCCGGGTAGGGCTCGTGGCGAAGATGAAACCGAGACGCTGCGAGCTGTCACGGGGCTGTTTGGCGTGGTAGGTCACCTTGCGTGGGACGCGAGACAAACCGGGCTGGTGGCGGGGGACGGGGGCCTTTGGATGCGTGCGCGATGGGGGGCGGCGGTGCCACTGGTGGCCGGCTGCGTGTGCGGTGGCTCCGGGGCGGGCTCGGGCCGGCGGTGGGCGCGGGTGCGGGTGGTGGAGGCCTTGAGGGCGACGGTGGTACGTGGCTACGAGAGGCGGCCAGTAACGGCGATGGCTCCAGGCGGCGGCCGGCAACGGGCGACGACCGGTGGTGTGGCTCGGGTGGGTGGGGAGGGAAGGATTTGAGTGAATTCAAAGCCCACCTGGTTCAGATTTATAAGTCATTTGAGGCGACCCAGCCAGTCATTTGCCATTTGGTATAATATGGAAGTCTCAACTTGACTGTTCCACACACCGTCAGTTTTCGGCCTCTTATATTATATTAATATAAAAAAATAAAAATAAAAATAAAAAATTATCATATTAAATATACTTCAATATTTAATATAAGATAATTTAAAATAATTACAAAATTGCTAAAATGGAAAGAATTACTAAATTAGGAAACTTATAAAAATAGCCAAAAATTATTGAAATTGACCAAATTAAAATAAAACCAAAAATTATTGAGCTGCAATTTGGTTTAAGAACATAAACCAGCCCAAAGTTACAAAATTACTCAAGGAGGGTCGAGAGGATGATCTCACTCAACTCACGGCTTGATGACTTTGTTGATTCCTTGGTGTTGGATTTCCCATTGTTGACTTGGTTCTCACTGATTGAATTTGAACTGAGCAATTGTCCTGCAGTGGCTACTGATGGCAATACCAAAACCTCTGCATCACCTTGGTTGGCCATTTCTTGCAATTCCTGGACACTCAGCTTCCTGGCATCTTTGACGGTGAACCAACCGCCCAGTCATTTGATTTTCATCTTCTAGCAGCTTGTGCTTGTTGTTCAAATGGAATATGTTCAGCTCCAAGGTCATGTTGCCAAATGTGAGTTGCATGACTCCATTCCAGCAATTGATAATTGCATTGGCAGTGGCCAGAAATAGTCTTCCCAGGATGATTGGCACATAATTGGGTTCATTTGCAATTGGCTCGGTGTCGAGCACTACAAAATCTACTGGGTAATAGAATTTGTCTATTTTTCACCAGACATCTCCAACTATCCTTAGGGATCTTCAGATCTATCGGTAATGATAGTGTAATGTTGGTAGGTTTTAAGTTCACCCCAGGCCACTTTGCCACGAGTATGGCGATGAGTTCTGGCTCTAAAATCGGCCCGGTGCCTTGTCTATGCTAGTCCCACTATGTTATTTGAGGGTGTGGGAGATCCGGGATCCTTGTATTTGGCGGGTTTTGCTTTGGATTATGGCAGCGACTTGTTCGGTTAAAAATGCCTTTTCTCAATGCTAACCCACTTCTTGATTGTACAAAAGATCTTTCAAAAACTTTGCATAAGCAAGGACTTGTTTGATGTCCAAAAGAGGTATGTTGTTCACACTTGTAGGACTTCTAGGATGCACCTTTGCTGAGATGCCTTCTTCTTGCTTCTAAGTGCACGTGGAAATGGGGGTGGCATCTTTGTGTTTCGTGAGTCCTCCTTGAGAAAAATGTGTTACGGCTCCATTTCTACATGCTCTAGTTTCCTCAGCGAGGTTTGGCATTGGTTGATCCCAGCCTCTTTTCCACTCCTCAGGGTGATTATAGCCTTGACTTCATCCATTCCTGAATTACTGGATGACCCTACCTCATGGATTCCCTTAGGGTTTGGCACTGTTTGGGAAGGGAACCTTCCTCTTTCCTGTACCTCCAAAATATTGTTGATCTTTGTGATTGAATACTTCAAGTTGTCTATTTTCTGATTAAGATTGCTCTCAAGCCCATCTATTCTCTTGTTCAGTGTGCTCTCTACAGTATCAATCCTTTGTGCCAATTGTGCATTGATCCCTTTTGTTCTTCCACAAGTTGCCCACCGCTTCTCAAATTCAATATGGCTTGTTCCGCGAGATGGATGGAGGTGGTTGTGGTTGAAGGTGGAACAAAGCGTGGTTTGGCGGTACGAAGTGCGTAAGGCGGGGATTGGGTTTCCAGGAGAGGTTAGGGTGATTCCTCCAGTTGGAATTGTAGGTATTTCCATATGGGGCATTAGGTTGTGGTGGCTTGTATTGACCTACGGCATTTGCACATTCTGACATCAAATCCTTCACTGAAGGGGCCATAGGATGCGTCCTTCGGGGTGGGGCGGTGGCAGAGGTGGTGCATGGATTGGCTTGTGCGGGATTTTGATCCATGCCTGCACTTCTCATGGAGCCTTTTGCCTTCTAGCTCCTCCACCTTCTGGTAAGGTTGAAATTCTAGCCTTCATTTCTGTAATCCTCGACGGTCATCATCCCACCTAGGGTTATTGAGGCCTTATTCTTTCCATTTCTCTTGGGTTTGGTTCATCTGACCCTTGGAAGTTCGACCACATAATTGAAATCCATGGCTTCATCGGGGTGCTTGCTCTGGAAAATCTCCCCACATAGTTTCAAAGGCGCTTCGCGGCGAGAGACATACCACCATAGAAGTGGTTTACAAGCATCCATGTCGAAACCATGATGTGGACAAGCACTAATGGTCTCCATGAATCTATCCCAGCACTGGTAGAACCTCTCATTGTCAAGAGCAGCAAATGTGTAGATTTGTCTTTTCAAATTGTTGGTCTTGTGGGCACTGAAGAATTTCTTCAAAAACTCTGCTTGCAGCTCAGCCCAATTTCTAATGGTTCTGGGCCTCAGTGAGTTAAGCCAAATCTTGGCCTTGTCCTTTAGGGTTAATGGAAATGCTTTCAGCTTAAGCAAATCCATGTCCATCATACCTTCCTTAAAGGTTGTGCAAACTTCCTCAAAATCCCTTATATGAGTGTATAGTTTTCATTCTCCATACCATGATATGTGGGGTAGGGGCACCAAATAGGGCCTCTTTGGTACATCTTGACGAGGGTATGATCTGAAGATGGAGCCTTGCTTGACTCTAGGAGGGCATATGTGTTCCTCGTTGACACATGGTATTGGATTCACTAAGTGCCCGGTGACTCTCTTGTTCCTCGGGTAGAGATCCATATTCTCCTATTAGCTGCTGATTTCACAACTTTGTTCAACTGGTGTACTGATTCTCTGTAGTCTACCTGATGTCTCTCTTTCCCAGTGGTCCATAAACACATTTACCTGGCCCGAGACCGCAGACTAGCACAAACAAACTTGCAAAAAGGGTTATTGTTAGCTAAAATAAAACTGACTGTATGCAAAACAAAAACAGTGCAGTAACTGAAAAGTAGTGAAAACTTGCAGTTAGAGCAACTGAAATTCAAAAAGGGCTAAAAAGGTCACCTTCACTTGTGATGTTGATCTGGGAGTATGACTTATCAAACGTAGTTTGGCACCATCCCCGGCAACGGCGCCATTTGATTCGTGCCACGGTAGGGTGATGCGGAATCAACAAAATTTATTTCCTATGTTCCTCCTACTGCCGTAGTCAAGCTACTGCAGCATAGTGGTCTAGGGTCGAACACGGGGATGGGTTTTCATCCTATGAATGACTCGCATCAGTGTTGAAATGGTGGGCTTTAATTTGGATTTTGGAATTTTGTTTAAAAGCAGTGGGAGTTGTTTAGTTCTTGAATAGCTGTAATAGCGAGAAAATGAAGTGTGAAATGGTAACTTTGAAGGTTTAGGTTACTAAGCTTGATAACATGGGGCAAACAAGTGTCCTCGGGTTATATCCTCGCATTATGGCAAAGCAACCTATAGTCAACCCATGCTTAGGATCTTTGTTTAACTATAAAACCTAACCCTAAAAAAACCACTCCTATTTGAGTCAACACGAACATGCATCCATAGCCCCTTTTAGTTTCAAAACCCTAATCAACCTCATTCGGTGCTCGTAAAGACCATCTAAAGATAACGCATCTAACAATAAGTATGCACGGCCCACTTACAAGCATGGTAAGTGGCCAAAGTAATGACATTAAATGATATTCAACCTAGTTTGGAAGATATGGAGCGTAAATACGTGCACATGGCATTTAAAACATGAGGACAACGCATAGCTAGCAACTTAAAACCAAGCTAGCAACCACTCCTCTTCAAAGTACAAGGCAGCGGTATCTCTTGAGTTGTCATCCTCAGGGGTGTTTGGCGGCTGAAAATGAGAAAGAAAGAGAGGAGAGAAGAGAGAAAATCAAACCCTAAGCGAAAATTTGTGGGAGATATTTGCATAAATGAAAAGTTGTAAGATTGCTTAGGGTTACAAAATGATGGGGGCTTATATAGGCCACTTGATGTGTGTGAGCAGGGTCGGCCTTTGATGACAATTAATACACCAAAAAAGCGGGGTCGTTTGGCATTATTTTACAAAATTAACGGGGCAAGGAATTTCGCTATGCGGGAGGAATTTCGCTAGGATAAGCGAAAATCTCGCTAGCCTAGCGAGCCCCAAATATCGCAGTACGCGGAGATAGCGTGAAATTTACCGCTATGCCGCGATAATTCGCTAGCTAGCGAAATTTCGCTAGCCTAGCGAAAAATTTGAGAGATAGCGAAAATGAAGAATTTCGCTAGGCACAGTGATTTTCGCTATATAGCGAAATTTCGCTAGCCTAGCGAAATTTCTCAATTTCGCTAGGATTGAGAAATTTTCGCTATGGTTGCGAAATTTTCGCAATCCCAGCGAAATTTTACTTAATCATGTCCAGTATCTTGGAATTCTTTGTTCTTCAGCACACCTCTTGCATCCCTTTTTCATCATTTTGCCTTCATTTCTTTATTGCATCTTGGTATTTGTGATGGTGAAAAATGGTTTCAATCTTCGTGGCTCATACATATCTCGATGTCGAACTCCCAGGTATGCAAACGCAAAAACCAAAAATAACCTCGAAATGGCATAAGTGATACTAAGTAGACCTGAACACCTCAATTGGCTTAATTGATACGATTAGTGCAAAGCACTCAAAACCTATCTCGAATAGGGCTCCAAATAGCACTATTTGGGCTTTAATCAATCCTCCGCTATCCCTTTTGGTATTTTCTTTGAGCGATCGGCTAAAGATAGGGGTGATGTTGAAGTTTGGTTTCAGCTCTCCAAACCTATTTGCCTATGCTGCCCGAGTATGGCGATGGGTTGACTGCAGCACCAGGTCTGCGGTGCTTTGTCAATACCCGGAGTTCTCGATATTAGCGAGATAGTTGGGGTCCTGGATCTTGTATTTCACCGTGTCTTGCATTTGGATGATGGAGCTAACTTGTTCGATTAAGAATGCTTTTTCATGCCCAACCTTTTGATTGTGCGAAGTCTTTCAAAAACTTTGCATAGGCGAGGACTTGTTTGATGATGTCGAGGGGTATGTTATTTTCCTTTGCCAGGACTTCTAGGATGCCTGCTCTTTGGGGTGCCTTCTTCTTGCCTCTTGAGTGCTTGGAAATGGAGGTGGCATGCGGTGCTTCGTGGAGATCCTCCTTGAAAATGTGTTAAAACCCGAATTCTTTCCCCGCACTACGGTTTCCTCAGCGAGGCTTGGGCATTGGGCGATCAACCTCTTTCCACTTCTTAAGAGTAATGACAGCTTTGACTTCATCCATTTTGGGAGGTTCATTGGAATAGCTTCGATTCATAGACTCCCCTTGGATTTGGCGGTGCACGAGAGAGGGAACCTCCACCTTGCTTTCTTCTTGATTTTCTATTCTTGTTATGGATGCACACCAGATTTGTCAATTCTTCGGTTAAGGTTACTTTCAAGCCCATCTATTCTCTTGTTCAAGGAGTTTTCTACATTTTCAATTTTTTTGTTCAACTGAGCATTGATGCCTTTTTGCTCCTCCACAAAATTTCCTGCTGCCATATTCAAATGGCTTGCTCAACGGGAGAGGGGGTGGGTGCTGTTATCTTTGTCTGGGAGGTTGAGTTTCCAGGAAGGGTTAGGGTGACTCCTCCAATTGGGGTTGTAAGTGTTGCCATATGGAGCATTTGTTTGCGGCTTGTTTTGGCCTACCACATTTGCATCCTCAGATTGGGGGTTTGGACATGGTTCTCCTAGGTGGTCATTGGTGCGGGTTAAACGATTTTGACACGTGCATGCTTTGATCCTTTGCACCTCATGGACCTTTTCTTTCTAATTCCTCCAATCTTCTAGCCAAGGTAGATACCTTGGCTTTCAGCTCCCACATCTTGGGAGAGGAACGCCATGCCTCCACTTTAGGTTCACTATTATGGCTTGAATCTATTTGCTTCCCTTGGCTTTGGCTCATCCCAACCCTTGGAGGTCTCGGCCACATAATTGAGGAAGTCCATTGCCTCATCAGGATTTTTACTCGAGAAATCTCCTCCACATAGTTTCCAATAATTATTTCATGGAAGGGGACATTCCATCATAAAATAGTTCCACCAGCATCCATGTATCAAATCCATGGTGTGGGCATGCGCGATAGTCTCATAAATCTCTCCCAAGCCTTGGTAGAACCTCTCACCATCATGGCGCAAATGTGTAATTGCCTCTTGATTGTTTGTCTTATGAGCGAAATTTTTTAGAAACTCTGCCTGCAGCTCTCCCCAATTATTTATGGTTCTTGGCCTTAATGCATTTAGCCAAATTTTGCCATCCTTTAGAATTCGATGGAAAGGCTTTCAACGAGGAAGCTCCATAATCCCACTTGCACCTTCTTTGAAAGTGGTGCATAGCCTCAAATCCCGGATGTGTGTGTATGGATTTTCGTTCTCAAACCAAAGTTAGGACGAGGCACCGGATGGAATCTCCTTGCTACATCCTCGACGGGGGGATAATGCATGAGGGTGCGCTCGCCTGGGTGGGTGTATGTGATCCCTCGTGGATCGATATGCATTGGGCTCCTAGGCACCTGTTGCTTTGTTGTTCCTCTGTGGAGGATCCATTGAGCCTTTGTGAGGATCCATTTGAAGCCACATTCTGTCGGCGGAGTCACCCTCTCAAGCCTACACACTGTGTTCCTATCCCCTTTGCATGTGCTCCTGCACACTTCACGATCGGGAAAACAGCAAAACAAAACTAACAAAGGTTGGAGTTAGCTAAAATTAAAGCAAAAAGCGAATGTCTTGGACAAATTAAATCCTGAGTGAGCGCAGAGTGGGAAAAAATGATAAAATCAAAAGGGAATGAGATTTTGCAAAACTTGTGATATGAATCACAAGTTCAGCAACTTCTTATCTCGCTGAAGGGCACCGTCAAACCAGCGGCACCATTTGATTCATGCCACGATGGGGCTGTAGGAATCAACAAAATTTGTATCCTGGGTGTCCTCTCTGTAGCGAAGACTCTTCGCGATTATATGGCGGTCTAGGGTAGAACACGAGGGGATGGGTTTTCTTCGTGAAATGAGAAGTGTAGTTGAGTTAAATGTTATTTCTCTTTGGATTTTGGGTTTGTTAAAAAAGCAGTGGGTTTGGATGGTTGTAAAAAACTGCATATAGAATTAAGGGAAAATTTAGAAAGAAGACTCCTTGAAGTCTTGGGTCCAGCTGGATTGGATTTTAGGTGTATTCATGCCCTCGGGTTTGTTTCTCGCTTTGGGGATAATGACCTATAGTCTTTTTTCCCAAGCCCAGGACCTTGATTTGGCACTAAAACCTAAACCACTGAAATTACTCCTCATGAGATATGGCATTCATTGGCATTCAAGTCCCATACGGTGTGCATATGGCCTCGAGGCAACCTACGACAACTAATAGGAGACAACTAAGTGGATGTGGTGGATCTAGATTAAGCATCACTTGTAACCCCTGAAGCACTTGATACACATTGGCGAGGCTGGATCTAGGAGGTTTCAACCTAGGGTGAGATCTGAGGAGCTTAAATGCTCATAAATCACGATTAATGATAAATGAGAGGGCATGAAAACTTACCTCCCCGAAACCTCCGCAATGACCCTCCTTCAAAGGAAAGGGGCTTGTAAGCATCCCTTGAGTTGTCATCCTCCAAGGGGTATGTTTAGCGTAGAAAATGAAGAAAGAGAGAGAAAGAAGCAAGCGCAACCTAAAACAAAACTGTATTTACAGCTTATTGAAAATGAAGTTAAGGTTACAAAAGGATTATAAGGTAGCTTATAGCCAACCCAAATATGTGAAATATACCAAAATGCCAAAATATAATATTACAATAAGGACAAAATGGTAATTAATCAAAGCGATGGTCTTTTGGGGATCAGTATGCAAACAAGTGAATTTATATGGAAATTTTAAGCTGGCATATAGAAAATTTAAGCTATGCTAGCGAATTTATCTTCAGCGAGTCTCTGAATAGTGAAAATGGGAGATTTCTTGGGTGAATTCGTAGCTAGCGAAATTTAACTCATCATGAAAATTTTGGCAGAGATAGCGAAATTGGAAAATTTCGCTGAGCGCGATAAATTTAAGTAACAACGAAAATTCCCAATTTCGATAGGATTGCAAAATTTTCGCTATGATTGCAAAATTTTCTCAAACTTAAAGTTTTGCTTGTCCTCGAAACAGGTAAGAAAATTTTTGTCTCAAACAAAAGGACATTTTTACGTGTCTTACGGTAGTAGTCAATTTGATTGAAATACAAGGGAATGCATTGTTCTGTACATCTAGCTTGAGTCCAGTTCCAAGTTATTTTTAATCATATATACTAAAACTAAACTATTGAAATTGTTTACAAACATCTATTAGTCATTAGATCCTGTTGAATAGAAATTCTTTCTCTCTCATCTTAATAATGGAGTCACTTAACTCCTAAAGTCCTTCACGGGTTATAATTTTCTCCATATTTTTGAAATTCCATAGGTTTGTTGTTCATATTGATCTCCGCTAAATGTAAGAGTAATTCCAACCTTGAATAATCAGGTCTTTTGGGCTTATATTATTGAGCAGGTAATGGAGTAGGATGGAAGGAATTTTTAAGTTGGAATTGAACCTTTTCTCTCCTCTTTCACTTCTCCTTTTCTTTCTTGTAATTTCCTTTTTCAATAAGCTCCCTAACTTCACATGTTTTGGGACATCTCTTTAATTACTTCAATTCGAGCTGTATACTTATTTCGCCTTAATTCAGCATTCCTTTGTTTTATCACCATTCGAGTTAGTGCAATGTTTTACCTTTTCAGGCTTTCTAACACTCTTGCGAACTTTGGGTTGTCGCTCCCATACCAGATGGCATTGAGGTCTTAGAGTGTTAAACACCCTAGAACTCAATGTATTGAAAGTTGTCTCTAGTCAACTTATCATATAAGCTTTCTTTTCTATTTCATTTGCTCTTTGCCCCCGCTTTTTTCATTCCTTTTCTATATTTTTCTCCTTGAGTTCCTCAAAAAAAAAAATATTTTCCCCAGGCTTCATTTCTTTCTTTATTCTTGATTCTGGGTAATCATAGGTTCTTTCTTGAGGACCCAGTTTTTTAGGATGGGTTGGGGGTTTCCATTGGCTTATTTTGAAAAATCGGCTTGTTTGGCTCAATTTACGGAACTAAGGTATATGCATCCAACATATGAATAGGGATGGCTAGAATGGCTCAAACTATCAAAGATGCTTCCATCATCTCTTGTCAATTTGTATCACCTAAGTTTATCAATCAATAATCTAACCGTTCTAGAATTTGGATTGAATAGTTATGACTAACCATAAGGATTTCCTTGATATTTTTGTTGATGAGTAAGTTATGATTAGTTGATATTGCAGGTTCCTTGACTTATTATTCGTACCACAGAAGCAAAATATGTTTTGTTCCTTCTATTGTATTACCTTCCTTTGTTACAGAACATAGTTATTAGACTTAAGTTACTTTTGCACCTTGTTTCAATTTAAGCTGTATTCCATTTGTCCTTATTACAGTTGTGCATCTCATTATTATTCTGACAGTTTTTGTTCTTGAACTACTTCCTACTTTTATTTTCCCAACTATACCACAAAGCAACACAAATTTACAAACCAAAGTAACACAACAATTCAATTCAAATTTATCATTTCTTCTAATTCAATTGCAAAATATTGGATACAACGGTATAGGTTTGGGATATGAGGAAGGTGACTTAGGAAGAAATCTATTTTTCTTTTGGAAAAGTAGCTAAAAGATAAATCTTTGAGGATCCAGATCAGTGGTATTCAAATGAAATTTGAGAATGGAGGAAATTTCATTCCCTTCTTTCTTCTCTTCTTAGTTTCCTTCTCAATTTGCTTTCTTCAATGAAGATCTCATTGGAGAGATCAACAACTCTTGTTTAGCTCATCTTGTATCTCTTCCTGACCATTCATCGTTTTTCCATTTCGATCATGCCCCAAAAAGGCTGGAAGATTGTTTGTTAATCAAATCCAAATTTTCTAGCCATTCTCACTTTGTGGGATTAGCATCCTTTTTATGTATGCTCTATATCCAGTTTTATTCTAAATCTTTTTGTGAGACTTGTATAAAAATTTGAATCCTTTTGATCATTCTCCCAATTTATTCTGTTCTACATACTTTTTCTTCATGATGGTTGGGTGAGAATCATAGCTCAAACAGTTATTATAAAGATTCATGACTCGAAGCTTGAGTTTAGCAGAAGATCGCGATCTTTCATCGTTTCTTTGCCAAGTCCTCTCTTTCTTTGTGAAGAACCTCTTTCATCTGCTCTTCTCTTCTTTTAGGTTCTTACTCCATTACATTGATCTCATTCTTTTTTAATTCTTTTCATAAGTTTCTTCCCCTTGTTCTTATTTGCAACTTCACTCTTTTTCCTTCTTGTCTTCTTGTATGGCTGATGACTTCCATTGTCTGGATTGTTCTCTTGTGCTCCCCCTTGAGCCTTCTCTGCTCTCCCAGATATTATTTTGCATGGGGAGAGGCAAGCTAAGGGATGGAAATCTCAAGAGCTTCTTTCATCCTGCCCCTTCCTTTAATACCCCAAATGTGGAGTATTATTTTAGGGAGGGAGATTAGTTCTCTCTCTCAGCTGCCTTACTGGCAGTCCTCTTCTTGTCTTACTGCAATTTGGAACTTCTTCTACGGTTTCAATCAACACCCCTTTTTTCTTTTGGTTTGGGTCCTTGCTCCTCCTGTCGATGGTGGTGATATCATCAGAACTCTTCTTCTGCTTCGAGGACTCCTTCACTGACCTTTAGACATAAAAGTTTGTTCTTTGGAGTGAGAATCAACTCCCTCTCTTATTTTCCCTTCATGCCTCATTATAGAATTTTCAATTACTATTCCTACATTGAGCTTGTACCCCCTTCAAAATAACCTCTGACATAATTGCTTCCTGCTCTCTCACGTGCACAAATGCTTGAGTTAGAGCCCAAAACAGAGCCCAGAATGAACCATACCTTGGCCTCCTGATGAGGGCTTCCCTGATCGGGAGTTTTAGTTTCTCCTTCTCCTTGTCCCAGGTTATTACTTTTAGTGATGAGCTTTTTGTAATCTTCTTAAAATTTAGGTTTCAAGGCTTCTTGAACTTGGACCCATGCTTGTGCCTGCCATTCCATAAAGCCATTGTGACGCTGGCGTCACTTGCTTTTTCGTACCATGCTCCTCGGCCCGAACCAGTGTTGTCTTTCTTGCCTACCCGATTTGAATAGAATTCTTTCCCGCCCTTTGCTGCGTGGCTTAAACTTTTGATATCTTGCGAGCTTCCAGCCTCTTTGTTCAATCATCTCGCCAGAAAGGAGTAATAGGGTTTGAATCTTCTTTAAATCGGGCCTTTTTGGCATGTTTTCTTCGATTGGAGATAAGCTTCCTCTAACACAAAGTCCTCTACTTCTTCTCTTGCTTTCCCCTTTTCCCTTATCCGTTTCTTTCTGAGAAAGCTATTTGATGCGTCACGGGTATACATGGGCATCTACTTGTGACTTCTTTGTCGGATTCTTCTTACATTTGTACGTATTCCTCCATGATCCCTGCTTCCGAGGTTAGAATGAGTTTGAGGTTGACCATTTTGAAACGGAAGGAAAGGTTTAGAAAGATTTTGAGGCTAAGTTTTAGAGGTGAAATCGAAGGAAAGGGAGGATGAAGCAGTTCTGGAAAGTGAAGGCGGATGTGGGAAGGAGTTCTCCAGCAGGTTGCAATTCAATCAAATTTTGTATTATTATATTTTATTAAATTCGTATCGACTGTGCAAAGTTGAGAGTATATGATGTCATTAAGGTGAGACTAAAATTAACCTGCAGGCGAAATTTCCATTATGTCACGTGTGCCAATTCTTGTCGACCTAATTAACCTTTAGTGGGACAAGTTGTCCTTAGCTCTGACGACAATTGTACCTCTATGTATTATGATGCGACAAGCATCTCTTGGAGGGTGCTCTTTATGACTTAAATCTTTTCTTCCTTAATCGGTAGTCCGACATCCAATCTTTGTGAACTAATCAGTGTTGCTAAATTAATAGATGAGAGTCTTTCATTCTTTATGAACTCTCTCACGAATCCTCGGCATCAAACCAAATCAATTTCTTCCCAGTTCATACATGTGTATTCCAGATTCACTTTCACATAATTGTATAGGGAAAAAGAATGCTTCCACCCTCTTTGTAACTCCTTCATATGAATTCTTTGGATCGTTCCGAATTGTTTCTTCTCTCATTTCCTCCCATTTTTGCATAAGCACTCTGCAACATTTACGGAGATGATTTAATTACACTAAAATTACTTCTAGATTTACAAATAGTCACTATATAAAAAGAAAACTTTGAAAAATCTAAAGTGATTCGTAAAATTCAAAATCAGAAATTGAAAGTCTTTATGGTTGCCTCCATCAAGCGCTCGATTTTGAGGTCCTTATTTGGACTTAACTTTGTTTTGGTTCTTGTACCTTTTCTAGATAACTGTACGGAGCTCTTCCGTTCCTCCTGCTTAGATAGTGCTTCCAGTCTTTGTCCATTGACTTTGGGTATTCTCCAGTGTCAGTCCTTAATGTCTTTGCTCCAAATGTATTACTTGACACCCCCTTGTGTATGGCCCTCATTTGATTTCAGCCTCACAGAAACAATTGATCTGGTCATGATCAAACTGTTCACCTTTCTGAACTCTTTCCTCAGATCCTTTAGTCATGCCCATTTCTTTGTCTTATCCTTGTAGATTCTTATCATAGGCTTCATTTCTCAACTCTTCCAGTTCAGACAGTTTGAGCAATCTCTCTCTTCCCTTGCAGTTTTAAAATCGAAATTCAACTTCTTGATGGCCCACATTGCCTTGTATTCCAATTCCAGAGGTAGGTGACATGGTTTACCAAAAACAATTCTGTATGGGGACATTCCAATGGGAGTTTTGTATGCAATCCTGTAGGCCCAAAGTGCATCATCAAGTTTGGAAGACCAATCCTTCTGCTTGGGGCTCACCCGGTCTTTTCAAGTGACTAACCCCAATCACCCTTTGTTGCAGAGTGCCTTGTCCATTAGTGCAGGGATGATAAGCTAGACTCATTATACTTGATCCCATACACTGCTCATGAGTTTTGCAAATATTTTGTTTGCAAATAAGCTTCCCCCATCACAATAATGGATTAAAGGGTGTTTAGAATACGCTCGAAATATTTTTGCAAGCTCCTGGCCCCCGTATTAGCATCATTTTCTTGGACAAGCCTTTGCTTCTTATTTGAGACATAATCAACTTCTGCTTGGTGAACAAGTTCCCAAATGATGGTGCAGGAATGATCCCCATAAATCTATTCCCCCTTAATACATCAAAGATTGCACCACATTATACCTTTTAGGGCATTTCATTACTGTTTGCTTTGATATTTTCCAATCTTTTGGCATCCTATCACCAATTTAACCCATTATTATAATCTCTGAAGATGTGGGTGATAAAACCAGTTGGAGTATCTTATGAGCTGTTCTTTCTCTAAAGAAAAAATGACCCCATATAGTGATGCATGGCATTCGTAGAATTTTGCCTTGTTCATTTTAAGGCCATCTTCTTATTATCATGTCGGCCCTCTTTTAAACAATAGTGGATCATCCCAAATATATTCACAACATGGAGTTGGGTTCCTCTTACATTGGTAGCTGAATTATGAAGGAATTTATACAATCTAAATAGTTCACAATAGAAGCATACCATGGAGTTGGAAGAGCTTTAAGAAAACTGATTCCTATCTTGCTCATCCGAAGTTCTCCTCACAATATTACTCCTTGCCAATGCTTCTTTTTCTAATTTACAAGTGATCACTATCACATTGTCACACCCCTTTTATCCTCGATCTCCAAGTCAAACTCCTTGCAATAACAAGACCCACCTTATCAATCTTGGCTTACTCTCTTGACATCGTACTTGATCGCTGCATGATCGCATGAATTATAAATACTGGATCCCAAAATGTATCGCTCGAATTTTTCACAAGCAAATACTATGGCTAGCATCTTTCAAATATTTTTCGAGTAATTTTCTCAGGCTTCATCATCAGTTCTACTAGCATAGTATATGGTCCTCGAATATTTTCTCCTTTCTTTCGCTCCCAGATACCTCCGCGCAAAAACTCACCGCATCACACATTATTTCCCAATCCCCGATCCCATTTCGTGCAGCCATTATAGGTGCTCGAACCAATTTGATCTTGATTTCTTCAAAAGAAGCCTTGTGAGTCATCAAAATTAAACCTCGTGATCCTTCCGCACCGCATGGTCCGGCTATTTCGAGAAGTCTTTGATGAATCTCCTATAAAAATCCAAAGATGCCCCAAGAAGCTTCTTACCCTTTTATCGTGGTAGGCGGTGCAAGAGTTTTGATGGAAGCAGATACCTTAGATCGGGTCTACTTCCAAAGTCAAGAGCGTAAATTTTATGCCCCAAAACAATACCCTCTGTTACCATAAAATGGCATTTTTCCCAATTCAGTGCTAGTTGTTTGTCTTGGCATCTTTGAAGCACTATTTCCAGGTTCTTCAAACACTGATCAAAACTGGATCCATACACAGTGAAGTCATCCATAAAAATTTCCATAATATCTTCAACCAAGTCTGAGAACATTGACATCATACACCTCTGGAATGTAGCAGGAGCATTACACAGCCCAAATGGCATCCTTCTGAATGCAAAGGTACCATAGGGGCATGTGAATGTGGTCCTCTTAACTCAAAGTAATAGCAATCTGATTGTATCCTCAATACCCATCCAAGAAGCAAAATGAGGGTGTCCCTAACTGGCCCCAACATCCGATCAATAAAGGGCGTAGGGAAATGATCTTTGGTGGTCAGGTTCGCCTTCCAGAATCCAATGCATACCTCCATCCCGGGCCAACGTTTTGCTGGAATCAATCTATTTTTCATCATGACTACAAGAACCCACCCTTCTTTGGAAACTACTGACTCGCTCACCCAAGGATTCATCCAAATTGCATAGATAAAACCAAGATTCGCCACTCAGTACCTCGACTACTTCCTTCATCACCGGGATTCACTTCCTTGATGTTCTACAGATGGTTTTTAAGTTTCTCGAAAGCGCACTCAGCATAAAATTTGATGACCTGAGGCCCTTCAACCCTTCAAATTAATTGCCATAGATTCTTTTATGCTTCTTTTATGATTTTCAAGAACCTCTCGTTCCTCAAAGATCACCGAGTCTAGCGTAGATAATCACCGGCTTTCTTAGGTAGATTCCTAAGTAAGCATACTAAATGACTTTGGCAAACTCCTTTTAACACTAGCCCTCTTCACCGGTTTCTTGATAAATTTCCCTTTTCATTATTTTCCCCTTTTCATTTCTCATGAGCCAGCTCAACATAGCTTCTTATAGAATGAAAACTGCTGTATGGACAATCGTAGTAGTCATCTTCAATATACCGGGAATTTATCTCTTTTCATTGATAAAAATTTGAGACATAACTTCAATGGAACATCATTGTAGGTATAGACATCATCAACTACATTGCAACTTTGCCTATGTCTATATTCTCGCATGCCTTGATTAAGCTGAAAGAAGAGCTTCCTCTCCAACCCTTAAGGCAAGAACTCCTTGCATGTCGATCGCGCCCCAGCTGGTTAGGAATGGTCTCCAATAGCTGTATCTGTGAATCTTCTTCCATGTCCGTAATGATTTAAGTCTACTGGAAAACAAATTTCCTAACAAATGACCTCAAGACATCTTCCAAGACTCTTCAGGTTTTACTTTCCATCGACCGTCTCGCTCATTTGAAGAGTAATAGTGGTGGGAATAAATTTCAAAACTTAATCAAGCTGGGCAAATGTAAAGAGGCATCAAATTTATACTAGCTCCTGAGTCACAGAGAGCTTCCTGGAATTCAACTCCTCCAATGATGCAAGGAATTGTAAAACTCCCTGGATCCTTCATCTTTTGGCAATTCTTTCTTTATCACAAAGACTGCAAAGAGTTGAGATTCACAACCCCTTCTTCACTTCTATCTTTCTTTCTTGCCCGAAGATGTCCTCGAGGAATTTCAGATAGAGTGGCATCCGGCTACCACTCGTGAAGGTACCGATTTCTAGCCTTCCGAAAGGTTTTCAAAAAACCTCGCAAACCGCTCCTCTAACTTGATTTCACCCGTGGAAATGGATCGCAGGTTCAGAGCCTCGATGTCCTTCCTGTCCACTCCTTCTTTAACTCCTTCCTACTCCTGTCGCATGTTCCATGCGCCTGGATTCTTCTTCTTGTGTCACTTGGGAAGGCATTCCTTCCTCCGTTTCAGCAGGTTAGCCACCGCCTCTACTACAGGTCTCCGTGCCTTCAGGATACCTGGTGGTGAATTAAAAATTTGAGAATTAGTGAAGAGCTTGTTTCCCAACTCGCAAACTTTGTTCAATGGAGGCTAAACAACTTTATTATCCCCCATGGAACTACAAAAGACTGTTTCAAAAGATCGGGCCTCCTTCCGACCCCGATATTCATTTACGTGTTCATTTCACTGAACCTCGTGCTGCATGATGAACTGCCGAGATCTCCGGCTCCATGCCTCGGGGTATGTGGCCCTCCACCATATGAGAAATTCTCATGGTTCCTCGTCGGTGATAATGTGTCGCGTGTTAGTATCAGTTTGAAATGGTAGTTTCGCTCACCCATATTTAACCTCTTCTCAAGATTGCGAATTGTTCTTCAGCCAAATTCTCTCTCAAAGATCTTCCTTAATAATCCTCTTTCAATTGCTCCTATTTCATGAGTAAGTCTTTCTTTCTTTACTTATCCAACTGCAAGATAATGGCATCCAACTCGCCTCCATGGTCGCCATCTCGCTTAGCTCCATGATCCCCTTCTCTCATTGTTTCGAAAACTCGTATGAGTTTCATATCGTACGCAATGTGCATTCCTTCAACTGCAAATTTCTTGCCTTCAACACTTTTCTGCTTGAATGCTCCACAATATGAAGCATCAATATCCCCTTTGATATATCATCCAAGGAATTATATACAATGTCCCATCTGAGTCTTCCAGATTCATCCCATGCATTGACATCTTCTCAAGAACCGCTTGAATCTTTCCTAAGCTACATAATGTGTCATCTTCCCCAATAAACACAATGATTTCCCTCCTTCTTCTAAGGTGAGGGTCGGGGAAAGAATTCACTCATAGCCTCTACTAACTCCTCCCAAGTATCACCGTAACCATATGGTAAAGATTCACACTACGAGTCGGGCCAGATTCTTAGAGAGAATGGGAATAGATGCGCTTTGATGACTTCTCGTCTCAATTCCCATTCAACCCCACCTGTATTAGCCATCCATGAATCTTCCCAAAGCCTGCTTGGTCTGACACTGTAAACTCGATGTTGTCGGACCATTGTAGACTCCGCTTGGCTCGGCTCTCTCAATACTCAAAATTATTAGGAAGTACTCAACCGGCAAAGCATCAATAAGCCGAGTATTCATCCCGTATAATCGGGTCTCCGTAAGTCCTCCATTGTATCAAGTGATTGAGCCTCTACGCTTCTATATGTTCTTCATCCCATCCCGTTTTCATCCGCCATGGTTGAGGCTTCTTTTTTTGTTTTCTTTATCTTTCAAGCTTCGAGTGTTCTTTCTAATTCCTTGTCTCGCCGGAATCAGACGTTGTTCTCGTTTCCTATGCACAATATTTTGTCCTAAATCAAAATACACTTACATTAATAGGATTAGTCCTGGTCAACAAATATTTTCAATATGGTTTGTTAAAGGTTACCGCTAAAATAACCACCGCTTGAAAAGCCATTTTGTTCTTTTTCTTCAAAATGTCCAAATTAGTATTTCCTTCTTTCGCTTGAATATTGATTTACTAAATTTTTCTATCCCCTGCAAGAACGGCGCCATAAAACTTGCTGATTGAATTAAAAGACATATGTGTTATGACACTATTACCAAAGGACTATTGTCTAATCCCAAGAATCTACGCCATAAAACTCGTTGATCGTACCAAGAATCTCCAAGAGAGTAAGTAAATAATTTTCAATTTTGGTTTTGCCAAAATATCCTATAAGTAATGTGTCGACAAGTAATAAATGGATTTAAGTCCAGATGTATTTCCATCCCACGAGAGATCTCAAGAATTCTAGATCAACTACCCCGACTACCTCAAGCTCCATACTATTCGACTATAGCATGACATCGTGGTTCCAAATTCTTTAATAAGCTATAAAATATACAAGTTTATAAAAAAAATGAACAATCAAATACACTGAAATCTAATAGTAAAGAATAATGAATAGTTAAGAAAATAAATGGAAACTGAATAGTCATCTTTAGAGAATACATACATCATCAAGGCATAGAAGTATCAATCTTAGCTGACACCTAGAGAAATTTGTTTCGTGGTCATTCCAAAGTTTTTTTAAAATCAGCCCATGCTAGCAAGATAGTCTGATCTCTCCACACTCGCATACCATTATCTAATTCTCTGGATTCTTTTGAAGACAAAGGGAATTAGATGACTACTTTACACAGGATTTCCTTAATCCGGGGTATTTTTCTTGCAATACTTCACACCATTTTATGGATTAACCTTAGCTCCCAAGTTACTTCCACAAGCAAGGATAGGCTAACTTCCTGGTTACTCTTCCTCAAAATTAGAATAGATCACCCTCTCCTTAATTAGATCCTCAAATGAACACGGACTGGGCTTCACTATTCGAATTGAGGTGAACCTCTGCTTGTTTAAATTGATAACCGCTCAACTCATTCTCGATTTGAACTGGAGAAGATAGGATTTATCAAAGTAAACTTATTAAAGCTCAATAGATCTGTAATAGTGTGTTAATATATTCTCAAAGAGAGTTCATAACTCAGAATGTCATCTCTCATATCACCCCAGGACCTCCTTGAAATCGTAGAGCAATGAAGCAAATCTTAAACTGTATAAGAAACTGATATTCGATCAAAAACAATAAACCCATAACTGTAAGTAAAATTCATAAACTCACTTCACAAGCGACTGAAAGCAACCACAGAAAGAATTTCATTTATAGAATGACTTGACTGGAACTGGGTTCCTCGTTAACAACTGACTATACCAGCAAAGATTCTCCATCATAAGAACAACCGTAAATTGAAACTCGAAAATTCGACCTTAAATTTGTCTCGAACTTCAAACATTCCGTAGTAATTTGAAAAGAATGAAATTCGCAATCAACTTCAAATTTCAAACGATAATATCCATTTTAAAATAAACAAAAAATAAAAATAAAAAAAATAAAGAAAGATGAAAATAAACTACAATCTATAACGACTTTAAATGTAAAATAAAAGAAAAGAAAATAAAATAAAAATAAACAGTTTCTGGCCACCCGATCTTTCTGGCTCTAATTTTGCCCACGCTTGTTTTCTACTCTTTGGGTAGCCGCTTATTTATAGTGGTTCAAGTCGGGCCCTAATTTCGATGCATTCCTTTGACTTCATTTAGCCGGGCCCATCAGATCGACATCGTCGCGACATCGAGCTCTCGGTCGCACCTCTCGCTCTTACCGCAGCTCTGTTGCGTGGATTTATCAATAAGTCATGACATTCCTTTGTTTTTCTCGAAGGCATCTTATGTCGCGACATCAATCTCTTGTCGCGACAGCAACTTAACTCCTTGCAGCTTTCATCAGATGGATCCTGATGTCGCGACATCACTTCATGTTCTTGCAGGTTTCAACTGATGTCTTCTTATGTCGCGACATCAATCCTTTGTCGTGACATCACTTTATGCCTCTACAGCAGAACCGGTCGCCCTCTCTGTGTCACACTGACCCTTGTCAGCGATAAAGAAATTTACGCTTCTCGCAGTTTTCAATCGTTTGCCTTTGATGTCGCGATTTCATTCTCTGTCACACATCACTTTACGGCTCAAGAAGTGAACTGAAACAGTTTATGTCGCGACATCGATCTCTTGTCGCGACATCAACTTTAGTATCTGGAGGCCTTAACTGGTGTTTATGATGTCGCCACTTTCAATCTTCATACGCGACAGCAGCGGCGTTCGCAGCTTCAATCGATATGGTTTCCGATGTCGCGACATCAACTCTTTGCCGCTACCTCGCTTCACGTCGCGTTTTCAACTGCTCGCTCGGCGTCGCGACATCAATCCCTTTGTCGCCAATTCGCCCACGCTTCGCAGCCTTCAATCGATAGCCCCGTACGCCGCGACATCAACTTTGTCGCCACATCAACGCAAGGAACCGCACCTTCAATCGATCACGCCTTATGTCGCGACATCAATCTCTCGTCGCGACATAAACTTAGGGTCTCGGAGGTTTCCAACTCGGTTGCTTGATAAAGAACATCAGCCTATGTCGCGACAATGCCTTAAGTCACAGCTTCATCTTTCAAACTCGGATGTGAGCTTCATAAGAATTCTTCGTCGCGAATTCTCCATTCCTTCTCGCGACATCAACCTTAAGTCCCTGGTTAGTTTTCAACATTTAACTCAGATCCCCCGCCGCGACTCTGCATCAAATTTTCTTCAATTTTCCCCGATGTTCGACTGCATAATCGACTGGTGCTCAAAAACTACAACATTAGTTACTCACCGCTCATCATCACATTTTCTCATTTTATTCCAATCATCACGTGATTTTCATCGCTTTTCTTCTTTTCTTTCACACTCCCGCCAATAACAAATTGGTGAGTTTCTTGAGCCTGCAGATATTAATTATTCCTTTTCAGATGAAAATCAAATGTAAAAATGGATTAAAAATAGATGACTTTAAGCTCATCAAATCCCGAAATAAATTTTCGGTAATCATAGAGAAAATCCTAGGATTGCCCCGTCCTCTTTGCTCACTACATCCTTCGCACTTTATTCATCACTTTGCCTCCTTCAATTCTTCACCGACCCGATATTTCATCGCCTACTTCTGAAATCATCGAGGATTCTCGCAATCAACACCAATAAGAAGCCAAGCTTCGCTGATCAAGCTCTAAACCAAAACTATCCAAAACAATCGCAAAACAACTCAAAACACTATGACATGCACATGACACCGGGCTTAATTGATACGATTAGTGCGCGAAAAGCACTCAAACCTATCTTAAATAGACTCCATAATAGCACTTTTCGCGCTTAATCAAATTCGTGGCATAATTCCACAAGCTAAAAGTTCATAATATCAAGATACCAGCGATTGAGGATAAATAAATAACCGCTCATCCGGAAAATTTTTCTCGCTTATTTCTCTTCTTTCTCGCATGCTGGTTTTCTACTTGACAAGGATCGCCATCATTGTCTCTACCCTTCATTTTATTTCTAAACTGTAAATTCCCGTAATAATAGTACCCACCCCGATCAATCTCGCTTTGCTTTTCTTTCCATTAGATATTTAATTGTCATTGATCAAGGTGTATAACAACATTGACCCCAAAATGTATGGCCTAAAATTTTCACATGCAAATACTATCGCCAAAGATTCTTTTTCGTAGTAGAGTAAATTTTCTCAGGCTTTCATTAAAGGTTTTGGTTATAGCATAGTATATGGCCTTGAACACTTTTTCATCTTTTCTCGTCCCAATACACTCCCTTTATTTCAGAAATTCATTCAGATCACACATGATTTGGCTCCTTCTGCTCTAATCTGTTTTCTAAGGATGGAGCTCAACTAGTCTCGATTCGATTTCTTCAAATGCTTTATGGCGTGATTCATCAAAATAGAACTTATATATTTTTCCGAAGAATCTTATAGCGGTCTAGCAATTTTGAAATCTCCGATAAATTCTATAAAATCCAAGATTTCCTAAGAAACTTCCGATTCCTGACCGTAAGTGGTGGCATTAGAATTTATAATCAAACTACTGGTCTTTACCTCAAGTCCTCAGCCATGTAAATCATGCCAAGACAATTCCTTCGTAAATCCATAAATGGCATTTTTACCAATCTGCAGCTAGATTCTCTTGGTTCTTTCAGACCTTTCAAGTACTCCGTCCTGTGCTACGCAGCACTGCTCAAAAAAAAAAACTCGGATCCATACACTCGTAAAATCATCCATGAAGATCTCCATAACTTCTTCTCGCTAGATCGTAAAATATAGACATCATGTGCATCTTTGGAAGGTACCAGAGCATTACACAAACCAAATGGCCTCCAAAAGCAAAAGTACTCAAATGGCCATGTAAAAGTGGTTTTCTCTCGATCTTCAGTAATTGCAATTTGTTATATCCAAGAGTATCCATCAAGAAAACAAAAATGAGGGTCCTACTAAACTTCATCCAAAGATCTCGATCAATGAAAGGTAAGGGAAATGATCCTTCTCAAGCTGCGTATTCAATTTTCTCAGAGTCAATACACACCCTCCATCCCTGTCAAAAGTTCTCAGAACTGTACCATATCCCGTTTCATTTATGATCACAAGTGAATCCACCTTTCTGGGAACCACATGCACCGGGCTTACCCAAGAACCATCCGATATAGCATATAAACCCTATTTAACCATTTCGTAACTTCTTCGACAACTTCTTTCTCTATCACGCATCAAATTTTTGGTAAATATGAAGTTTTCTGGTCAATAAAACCTATAAACCCGCATCCTCGATGCTCATGGGTTTTTGCATTATCCCAAGAATACTTTGTGCATGCAAATGGAGGGGCTGATACCTTCGTATCCTTAATTGACAAAAGCAATTGCTTCCTTGTATTTTCTCTTACAATTACTAACTGTCACTACTTCAACGCACGATATGATAACCCGGGTTTTCTTCTCAAGTTCTAAAAACTCATATTTTAAATGACTGGGCAATTTTGAATGTCACACTTCGCACTAGTTTCGTCATGAGTTTGTCGCTTCTCGTCGTTTACTTCATCTTGACTGCTTTTCTATTTATACTCAAGACTGCTTCCTTGTTAAATAAATTTCAAGGCAAGATTTCCTACAATCAAGACTCTCAAGATATCAAAATTCATCTCAATTTCATTGATAGAGTGTTAAGGATACAATCAGAATTCAATTCCATCCTCGGAAGACTATTGTTTCTACAGCTATACAACCTGTTTTCCTCTACATTAGATGTTCCACTCCTTTACTTATTAAAATGCACCGCTTCATTTCCAACCCCGAGGTCAATTCACCTTTCAGATTACTATCAAGGCGTACCAGCCGCTAAGAAAGGTCTCTCCCCAAAGAATGAGGAACTTGTGTATCTTCCTCCATCCGCATGATAACAAATCCACCGGAAGATGAATCTCCCAACTCGACAAGTACATCTTCAAGAATGCCTTCAGTTGCGCTATTATGATCTACCAAATTATCTCGCAATGTAATTGTTTGCTGGGTAAGTTCCCCAAATTGAGTCTCTGTGGGATTGTTCCAATCACATAAAGCTTTCTTGAATCTATATTTCCCTGGTGGAGCAGTGGAATGGTGAAACCGCCGTGGTCCTATCTTGCAGGATCTTATCGGTACTGCACGACGCAGTGCCAAGTTAACTATACCCTCCGCTATCTTCTTTCACGCATTTCTCTTTAAATTTTTCTATAAAGAGGCATTTGGCTAATCACCTCTGCAGAATGGATATTTATTTCTATTTTCAAAATATCCAAGAATTTAGAAAACCGTTTCCTTCTTCTTGACTCTTGAAGTCTCGTGGAAATGGTAATCAAGGTGTATAGCCGGTAATTCTTCCTTCTCTCTAGCCATTACTTTCTTTCTACTGTCTAACTGGTCGTTTCTTCTCCTCCTTCCTTTCACTCCTTCTTTTTCGCCACTCTCTTCTTTTCTTTCGTTTTGTTACCATTTTGAATCCTTCCCACTTCTTAATCAATTGCCATGCGCCTGGGTTCTTCTCGAGTATCACTAAAGGAATGTACCCTTGCTCCGATTTGGCATATTCAGCCGCTTGCCCTACTAGATTCCAAATTTTCTCACGAGGCACTAGCATCTCTTCTCCGAACATTTGAGCATCGCACTTGAAAGCTTCCAAGTCCGATAGTTTTGCTCATGGAATTGTAATACCTTCTATTGGTCCCTACGAACCCAAAGATTTGTTCTTCAAATGGTTGGGTCCTCCTCCTCGACCCTAATATCTACTTTTACTTTCACCCTCCTTACCATTGCTTCGAAACCGGGTGGCTGTTTATTATCCTGTTTGAGGATCTCCGGCCCATGCCTCAGCCTTGTAATGCCCTCCACCATATGAGAAATTCTCATGGTTCCTCAGCCACTGATTATACAGGTAAAGTGTGTTAGATTTGGCCTGAATGATAACTTCGTTCGCTCACGACTTAACCTACTCAAGACCATAAGAATCTTCTTCTGTTGGCACATCAAGACTTCTTCTCATAGTTCTCTTCTATTGCTCCTATTTCATGAGCAAAGGTGCATCTTCCTCTTGTTCATTCATCCTATGCATTATGGCATCCAACTTCGCTCTCTCCGGCGGTCAGTTTTCACATTCCGCTCACCTCCATGACCCCTTTCCTCTACTATTTCCTCTTGAAACTCAGATGGAGCTTTCATATTGCATTTTGACAATCTTCTATCGCATTCTCGCCTTCGGAAGACTTGTAAGTTTGAATGTCTGCAAAGATGAAGCATCGATAATACTCCTTAGATGTATCATTTGCTTGATGATACACTACGTCCATCCTGTCTTCAAATCTATACATGTGCACTGCATCTTTCAAGAACCTTTGAATCTTTCCTAAGCTACATATAGGCCTCATCTTCCCGTTGGAATACTATTATCTCTTCTCCTCAAGTGAGACGGGGGAAGAATCCCGCCAAGTAGTTCTACCAACTCTTCCTAAGTATCAACCTAACCATATGGTAATGATTCATACCATGTGGTTGCCATCTCTCAAAGAAAATGGGAAGAGATGCAATTTATCACCTCCGGGCCTCACCCATTCAGCTTCATCGATTCGCATCCCGAGAAATCTTCCTGTGTGCTCGTCATTCCTATGACGACTAGTGAACCGATGTCGCCGAAACCATCAGAATCAAGTACCGGGCTTTAGTCTCGAAATTATTTACATCTACAAGAGGTCAGCTCCACCCTCGCGTATCATTCTTCCCGACACAGGCCCCGTAAACTCTCCATTGTATCAGCATGTGGGAGGCCTTCCGATGCTGTTCCTCGCTCTTTCCGTCCGTCAGTTCTCATCTCGCCATAGCTGCTTTTCTCGCTTCTTTTGTCTTTCAAGCTCCCCGAGTGTTTTCTCCAATTCAATGTCCAAGTGAATCAAAATTTAATCCCGTTTTGCGCATTAAAAGTTTTCCTAAATCAAAACACTCAAATTAATAGGATTAGTCAAACCAAACAAATATTTTCAATATGGCTCGTTAAAGATTAAGGCTAAAATAAATAACGTTTGCAAAGCCTATTTTTGCTATTTTCAAAATGTCCAAATTAAGATTTCCTTCTTTTGTTAGAATATTGATCTATTTAATTCTTTCAATCACTTCAAGAATCTACGTTTGCATAAAACTTGCTCGCTTTTTCTATATAGACTAAAACCCTCAAATTAACATAATTACAAGAGCCTTACACTTTCAGATACATGTTACTGATAATTTTGCTTTGATAAAATAGTTTTCTTAATTGTTCATGATTTAAAAATAAGGGTCAAGTCTATGACACCGCAAGTACGTGTCATACAAGTAGTAAAATCAATGTAAGTCCGTGTATCATTCCTACAGAGATTGATAACGACTGTGCATCAATCCACCCTAACTACTAAAATTTCATACCATTCGACTCAAAACTCATAATGAAGGTTTTATCTAAACAAAGACAAATTAGAAATCCCTATACTATTGAATATATTCAAATTAAGCTAAAACAAAAGTAACTCGAATAAAAATAAATTGTCTATAAAAGAATAGGATCGAATCGCTTTCCCGTGAGAAACTAAAACCATCAATGAAAATACAATGGAACAAATAATTCCAAAGACTAAAATCCATTGCTCTTTTTTATGTATGGATCTCGTTTTGTCCAAGATTTCCCAATTATTGGAATTGATTTCTCCATATTCACCGACATATATCCTGTTTAAGATGTAAGACTAAATCAATTAGCTGTATTCCAAATTTTCTTGCAAGATCCGGGTGTTTTTCTTTCTCAATATCACACTCCATTTACATATTTAACTTTTTCTTTACCTTCTAAGGATTTTCGCAAATTTACTTACTCACTCCAGGCCTAACTTCAGATCTAGGTCATCCTTCTCGACATATCTAAGCTTAACACTCGGGATTGGAACTTACTCAGAGATTGGGCGTGAACTCTGATTATTTATATTGTTAACACACCCCTCCAACTTCAATTATGAGCTTAATGGGGATTTATCAAAATGAACTCTCGTGAGCTCAAGAATTCGTCAATGGTAGCTCTAACATACCTTAAAAGAATGCTCTAACTCGTGAATCTCCGTCTCTGTCATGCAGAGGGCATCCTGATATCAGAGGTAAGACATATCTCTCAACCGTACTTAGTACTACTATCGGGAACTTATCCATTAAAAACGACACCGAAGCTACGAAAAACCAACCTGGGCCTAATTCTCCATAAATTGTGCAGTGATTCAGAATCAACAACTAAATCCGTGAGTGCTTCGATTAACGCATCGCGACTAAGAAATGAGCACCCATCACGTGACAACCACTATAATTGCAATAAAATTGAGAAGAAATGAATTTTAAATTTGTCTAGATTTCATAAATTTTCAGCAAAGAATACTTAAGAAAATAATGATAACTAAAAATCCAGCTCTACTCGTCTTCTCGCACGGGCCTCGCAGATTCAAAAACCTAAAAAATTAAACTAAAATAAAAAAATAAAATTCTACCCTAAAATATACACTCATTCCTCTTCTTCCCTTTCACTGGTAGTGAAGACTAAGTCGCTTTACTATTCTAAAGCCATCTATTTATACTATAAAAAGAATCAAATAACTCAAAATGCTCTAGGTGGAAATCCAAAGAAAAGCTCAAATATCGTCCCATGTCGCACCCTCAAGTCGATGTCGCGACATGGACTTGTCTCATTGCCTGCGACTCACCGCGAATTTTTCTTCAAGTTGCAACTCATTGTTCAAACAAATTTTCATCAAGGTCGCGACATCGTGTGTGGCTCCAACTCTCATTTTGCTCAATGTTGATGTCACACCATTATATGTCACATATCACTGGCCTTCCTTTCTCCCAAACTTCGGAAGTTATACGCATTTTAGTTGCGACCACTTCGTTATTTGTGTTAATGATCATGTTGTAATTCGATTCTTCGGTCAGCAATTGTGTTAGTGGTCTTCTCGTTTCATAACTTATGTCGATGATCATGATGATGTCGCGAATTCCTTTGGCTCTATTCCTTTTCTTCAATTTGCAACCTTATTTCTACGCTATAAACTAATTTCCTTCTTCCCACTTATTTCCGTGCTCGCGAATTTCGCCTGCATGTCGTGACATCAAATTTATTCTCGCTCAAATTTTTCTCCAGGTCGCGACCTAAATTAGCGGGTCATGATCATTTCGATCCTTGACTTGTAAAAGGTCGCAAGTCTAGCCTTTCTAAGTGCTTCTATCACTACAAAGCTGCGACCTCCCTTCAAATTATATCTTGGTCATGACTTTAAATCTTCTTAGTTTTATGTCGACATAGCAGTGATGTCGACATGAAATGGAACCTTGTATTTAAAAACCAGTTGCAACCTCTTTCTTTTGCAAAGACTCCTCAGGGTTTCATAGATTCGATTCTCATTTTCGCGACCTCAGAGTGGTGTCTCGACATCATTCATATCTTTTTGGTGTCGCGACATCAAAGTGATGTCGCAACATGAATTTCTTCATTTGATTGTTTCTTTTAGTCTTGATCACATTTTCTTTGTCGCAGTCCTCCCTTTCAAGTCACGACTTCACTCTTGTTCAAGCTTTCGCTTCTTCTCTTCAAAGCTAAATTGATGTCGTGACTGAATGGCCGGTAACTCGAGCATTCCTGGTCGCGACTCTTAAATTTCCGGGCCGTGGACTTCAATTCGTCGCAAATGATTTCTTCGATTTTGCTAAAATTCGAGTTTCGCTATATTTTCATGCAAAATGAAATCTTGAGTCAATTATCTACTTTCTTCAAACAAATCAACATTTATCTCATAAATAAACTCGTAAATGATTAAAATCTAATGAGATTTTTAGACTCTAATAAAATGTAATGGCTTGAATTCTTTCTTAGAGGCCGTGAATAGTCGTGAAACTTCAGTTCCCAAAATATTTGAACTCGAGTTTAGGAATTTAGGAATTTCTGGATCGTGTTCATCAATGTCGACTTTGGGACTGCTAGACAGCCTGGGTTCAAATTTCTGCATTTTATTCTGATACAAATTAACATAAATTTCAAATTTTTGTGTTTTAGACTCTACGGAAGTCCTCAGTCTAGAATTTAACTATATGTCTCACAATAGCATTCAGCCCACATAATTTAAAAAATTAATCAGAGTACCAAGTGTGCAAATTGCTTGGTCAGGCCGACATGTGTGGCTCTAATACATAGAATAGCATGGGGTAGTTTTGAAAAAGTTGCTAAAACGGATAGTTTTGATGGGCAATTCATGTGTAGGGGCATTTTGGTCAATTTCACCTCATATTATCAATGTCCTTATCGAATGGGACTACCACATAAAGTTTTGTTAGAATCGAAGTTCGTTCGATTTAGTCTCTTTGAAAGCCCTAGAGTGTTTTGTAGTATGGTTAAAACGCTTGAATCGAGGCATTTTCGTAATTTGTATGAACTGTAGGTAATTGAGCTATTTAATGATAATCTAGCGTTGCTTGACAAGAATTGGTTAAATTAGTTGAGAAAAAGGTGAGTACTCAAAATCGTTTTCGAAAACGAAAGTGTTTAAATTACAAGTTTGTAAAGTGCTTTGAAAATATAATGTAATTAGTAAAGCTTTTTTTTTACCTCCCACTTGTTATACTCAGCAGAAAATTTCGATTTCAGTACTTAAGAAACAGTTTGGCCTGGTTTAGAAAAACACCTAGATGGCTCAGCTCAGTTTCTGGTCAGATGTATCTCGGATTGTGCATGGCAGGGTTATGGGACATTATGACTAACTATATCAGCTCGGGCCTGAATCAAAGGATATAGTATATATTTATATAAAGGAGTCGCCGCATATCTCGTATATAGATTGTTAGCGCGCTGACATAGTACATGGCGATGAGGTGTTGGTTCCGAGGTTTCATCACCATGCATTTTGGTTCCGAGGTTCCATTATGTTTATAGAGATCCCGCCGTGTTCACCGGACCATATTAGACAGGTAGTGTTCCGAGGTTCACTACCGATGCCAGGTTCCGAGGTTCCGTGGCATCACGCCCAGTGGTATTTGGCAAATGGGCCACGTGGTTGGTACTTTATTTGATAATATAGCCCTTTCAATATTAACCACCACGAAATACAAGAATGTAAATATTTTTCATATCGCTTTTCTTAAATGGTTTCTATAAAACTCAGCTTTCAATAACAGCCTCTACAACCATTTCGTACGCATTTCATATCGGAGGTACAAACAGCAAATAGCAACATTTAGAACTTATAGTACTCACTAAGCCCTTTCGCCCACAGCTTTCTCTGCTTTTAAATAATTTTTGTGTGCAGCGCCGGTCGAAAGACCTTCCAGATCCTCACCCTGTGACGTTGTGTTGCATATATATATATATAAGATAAGGTGTAAAGTAAACGTAGTAAAAGTTAAAATGTGACATTTTCAGATATGTAAATACCTTTGTATAATATGCACGGCTGAGTTTTGAGAAAACAGTTGCGTATGAAATTCATGTTTGATTTGATCTGCATCTTATATTTTAATGAGGACCGTAGGTCCTTTATTGTCAGAGGCCGGATTTTTGGAAAATATTGGGAGTGTATTTTTTTATATAGGTGATTTTTGTATTTCTGGCTTGACCACCGTGCAGCCGTTATGCTGCCGGATTTTTGTTAAATCTAAAGTTATGATTTTGAAAATCTTTATAACCCACGTTTTCCAAAGACAGTTTCAGCAGTTTTAACGACTTAGCTTCATGGTAACTCATTACCGGAGCCAGCCTGGCTGGCTATGGAGTTGCCGGTAGATTCACACAGGAAGGGGTCCGCTGCTGGTATCGTAATGCTTTTAGCGATAGTTCGCCCGCTTTTCGTGACGCTTCCGTAGTATTTCCTATAGAATTATTTTTATAATGATTTTCCTATTGCAACCTATATTGTTTTGCTAAATCATTACATGCATCAAATATTGTAAAGTGTCACTAAACCTTTTAACCTTGAAATTCACAGCATTATGTATAGACGAGGTCATAGAGATCGACCTAGGACTTCCGCACAGGAGGCACCACCAGAGAGAAATGTCGAGCACACAACTAGATCGGAAGATCCCTCAATGAATCAGCCCCCAGTAGAACCATCGAGGGCCATGCACTCAAGAGGCTGTGATACTCGACGATGGATCAAAGCATGCATTGTTGATAACAAATACCCGCGCCTACGGAGCCTCTGTAAGAGCAAGAGGGGCATGATAATGCGCCTAAAATTATATTAAAACTTATGATGGTACCCTGGACTCAAGAGGCAGCCAGACTTATGGTTAGACAGGGTTAGTGAAATTTATGCAATGATGGGGTGTTCAGATGAGCAGAAAGTCCTCTTTTCAAGGTTCTTAATGGTAGCCAGGGCCAAGGACTGGTGGGAGGCCATTAAGAGGAGACACCCTACATGAGTCACTTAGACCCGCCTGCAAGAGCTTATAAACAGATTTAATGTACTAGCTTATCATCAGATGCAAAAATAGAAGAATTCCTTCAGTTGGGAGCAAATGATCCCTCGATAGTGACGTAATATGAGCAAGAGGTTTTCGAGCTCGTGGAAATCGGGTGCCTATGATATAGGAAAATTGAGGAAACATAAGTGTAAAGCGATTCACGGCTAGCTCGAACTTTAGAATTAGTTCATCTAGCCCCATCTCAAAAATAACTTCGAGAGCCGGGTCGAGGCTGCACCTAAAGGTAGAAGGGACAGCTTCAAATGAACTCGTGGGCGGCCGTGACAAGAAGAGAGGCAGCTGTGGCACTAGTCGCCCAAAACATCACTAAGAGAAAGAAAGAAAAGAAATGGACCTAGCGCAGAGAGGCTCAAGACGAGAGCAAGATTCAGCTGGATCCTTCCTAGCCGCCACAGTTCTCAGGAGGTGGTAGATCGTCAGATCATCTTTCCACGTTCTACATGCTCATGAGGCATCTCGAGAGCGTGATTTAACATGACAGGATGTTTCCATTGCGGGCTGGAAGGTCACTTTATCCGAGACTGTCCATAGCTAGTAGCTGTAGAGACCCCTAAGGTAGGTACAGTAGCATCTACCCCGGTGCACCACTGCTCCACAAAGCAGAGGGGCTGCTCAGCAGTGAGGTGGCAATACGTAACCCGGTGAGGTCGCGTAGGGGCAGAGGCAGAGGCAAAGATTCCGACAAATTCAAACATTCGCAGGACTCATACTGTGCTCTGCATTTACTAGCCATAAGGCATGAGTACGCAAGACTGTATCGTGATTAATTCGGCATTATTTCGCTTATGATCATGATGTACATGCATCGTGGGACCTGTGGGCCACTCATTCATTTATTTCAATACCATTCACCGAGAGGCACCGCATGAGTCCCAAACTTTATATGGGTCAGGAGTGGTGGTTTCGCATCTAATGGGATACGCGATATCCAAAAGGATAGTTCTAGGCACAGACAGGATCCGTAATAGTGATTTTCCAAGAGATTTCATAGTGCCAGTATCCATGATTTCGACATAGTCTTCGGGTATGGACTCCGGTTATCCGCATATCGGGAGTCACCCAGATTTCTATAAGAAAGAAGTAAGATTGGTTCGACCAGAGGAACCAAGCGTGATATTTCGGGGAATCAGAAGAGAGATCGCCCCTAGTCTCATTAATGCCATGACCGCCGGAAATGCTTGAAAGGTTGCTGGTTATTTGAATTGTGGGTGGCTGTGAGACAAGAAATTTACATGGCTGGAAGACATCCCCATAGTCAAAGAGTTTACAGATGTCTTTCCAGATGATCTTTCAGGTTTACCCCCGGATAGAGCAATTGAGTTTGTTATTGAACTGGATCCAAGGACCGAGCCGATATCCATTCCTCCCATACGTAATGGCGCCAAGAAAGTCAGTGCACCAAAGGCACAATCGAGGAACGAGCACAAGGGCTTCATCCGACTCCAAGACTACTGATAGAGCTCCATTTTCTTCAGAGTTAAGAAAATCTAAGCTTACTTAAGAGTTGATTAGTGCCCAAAAAGTGCTATATTTTGAACCCTATTTTTTAATAGGTTTTGAGCGCTTTTTTGTGTACTAATTATTATAATTAACCCAATTGACATGTTCGTCCCTATTGCACTTCTAATCGTATTCCGAGGTCAAGTTAGAAGTTTTTTACAGGAATCGAAGCCAAATTATCGTGTCAATCCAATCATAACCAAAGCTCCGCCGATTTCCATCAATTCCTATATGGTCTTCTATCAATTTCGCCAGTTTTGAACGAAGAATTTCAAAGCATGAAGAAATGGAATAATGCAAAGGGGAATAGAGTAGCAGTGGAGCCAATGGAACAGAGATTGCCAGGAGAGTAGAACAAAGGAACTCGCTACGGCATAGCTTAAAATTTCGCAATCCTAAATTTTCGCTTATGCACAATTTCTTGTTATTTAAATTCAATAGCTTACGAATTATCGTGCATAGCTTAAAATTTTAAATTCTCGCTATTCTTGTATTTTCGCTTTAGCTTAGCTTAAATTTTCGCTATGCTAGCGAAATTCCCTCGCATAAATAAAATTGTCGCTAGAGCTGAGATGTTTTTGATTCCAAATGACCTCGCTTGATTAATTACCATTTTGTCCCTATCTGTAATTACATATTTGTACTTTGGTATTTCACACCTCTCAGATGGCTATATAAGCCAACTTTATAGCTTTTCAGAACCCTAACTTTCAATCTTTCAAGACACCAGCCTTTGTTCCGCTTTTCTCCTCTTTCTCTCACTTTCGTGCCAAACACCTCCAAGGATGACAACTGGAGGATGAGCGCTTAAACCCTTTCTTCCTCCTTGAAGTGGAAGGTCGTCGGGGGTAGATCCGAAGGTCGCCGTGGTTCCCTGTTTTCACGCAGCAGGTTTTGACATTCTGGTTCCCTAATTTCCAACTCTAGGTTTAAAGCTTTTTGATGTACTTTCTTTGGCCAATACTTGGCAAGCTTTTAGGGTTTAGTGTATTCTTAGCTTTAGATACACTAATATCCATTAGTTGCTACTTACTTGAGCCACCGAGGTAGGTTAAGGTTAGATTTTCACCGTAAGTGCATCCACTTTGATCAATACTTGCAATCTTTAGGTTCAAAGTGGGATTCTTATTTTTAGATCCATCGAGACCATTAGTTACCCCTTACGAATCATCAGAGGATGAGTCAAGATAGATTTTCACTGTAGAACCATAAATGCTAAATAAATGCTTCTATCAAAAGGAAATTATTAGTATTTAGTTTTTAAAAGTTAAATGAAGATCCCATTGTGAAATGACTATATGTCATCCTCCCCAACGCGAGGAAATAGACCCCGAACCTCAAGCACATGTGAATCCAACCCCAAATAATCTAACAATGCTTCAAGGGAGTTCTATTTACATTTTATTTTATTTAAATTTCCGCCACAAACTACAACACTCCCTCGTTTTTATCACCACCTTAAAATCCAAACAAAATTCACCATTTTTGAATCACTGCAAATCATTCAGACAAAGAAAACCCATCCCCGTGTTCGACCCTAGATTCACTATAATTGCAAGAGCTTGACTACTAGCAGAGGGAGGAACTTAGGATATAAATTTTGTTGATTCCATCACCCTAATTGCGGGCATGAATCGGGCCATGGCGACTAAAGACAATTAATCAATACAATGCACAAACTGCATCGCCTTTCCTCATATAGATGAGCTATTTGACCTAACTGCATGGATCTCGTATTCTAAGATCGGACCTAAGGCTAGACTACCATCACTGAGGGTCCCGGAGAATGATGTTTCTAAGACTACCTTCGTGATGAGATACTCTGGCCACTACGAGTTCCTAGCGATGCCATTCGGGACGACTAATGCCCCAAATTACGCTCATGGATTCATGAACAGGTATCTAACCTGTATTTAGATAAGCTCATGGATCTATTCATCGATGACATTCTAGTGAATTTGCCAACCAGAGGAACATGCAGAGCATCCCATTATTGCAGATTTCAGAGCGCGCTATACGCTAAGTTTGGGTAAGTGCCACTTTGGTTGGACAAAGTAGCTTTCTGGGTCATGTCATTTCTAAGCAGAAGGTGTTAGTAGGGATCCTCGTAAGATCAAGTTATAGTGAACTGGAAGCCGCCTATGAATAAGCTTCTCAAGTTCGTAGCTTCTCGATTGGTTGTGTTATTATTGGAAATTTGTTGAGGGATTTTCAAGATAGCAACTCAAGTAATCCAATCTATTGAAAAGGATCAGAAATTCGAATGGCTGTATACCCACAAGATAGTTTTGAGGAGTCGAGGCGTAGATTGACGATAAAGCCTAAAGGTTAGCACTATCACAGAAAGCTAAGGTTACGTGGGTGTATCAGGATGCCTGCATGCGGTTAGGCAGGTTGATGCATGATGGCAGTGATGTAGCTTATGCTTCCCGCTAAAGAAGCACGAAATAACTACCGACCCATGATTTAGAACCAGCAAAGCAGTGGGTTTTTGCTCTGATTCAAAGACATTATCTATACGCAGTGTCTCTCTATTAGATATTCAATTGCATCATAAGAGCCTACAAAGATATTTTTACTCGTAAAGAGCCAACTTTAAGGCAGCGTCTGCGGGTCGGAGTTGATTAAGGATTACGATTGCACAATAGAGTACTCATCCAGTGAATGTCAATTTAGTAATAATGCTTAAGCCAAAACCAAAGTTCCTGTGACTCAAAAGACTTATGCAGAGCAGAGGAGTAATGTGTACTCGAAATAGGTGAACTAAAAGGAAATCATGGAAGAGGCCTCACTTCAAGATACGCCTATGCACCCCGGGTAAAGACCAAGATGTATCATACTCTAAGGGAGCATTATTTCGTGGAAGGCGAAGCATGAAATTCGTAAATTCTCAGATTCAATGTCAACTATCACAGTGAAGTGCAGAGCACCTAAGCCCCAGGAAAGATATGTTCCTTCCATTCTCAATGGTATGGGATAAGATTACTATGGATTTTGTTATCTAAGCCCAAGAACTCGAGACAACACGAGCACCATACGGGGTGATAATGGATAGACTAATGAACCGCGCATTTTCTCCCGCTGAAGAATGATGACCCGCCGACAAGCCGCCCAATTATACGTGAGGAGATAGTTAGGATTACATGGTGTTCCTATATCGATAGTCTCGCATCGAGACCCCGCATTCACATCCGCATTTAATCCAGCTTACAGGATGCCATGCAAATTCATTGCACTTTAGCACGCCTTTCCATCCTCGATCGATGGTCACTATAGAGAACTATTCGTATCACCGGAGGATATGCCTGTGAAAGCATGCGTGATAGAGCTTTATGGAAGCTTGATTAATGCATTTATCTCGATGGAGTTCGCCATAACAACAAGCTTATCAATCCAAAGATGCATGGCTCCATTTGAAGCATCAGGATGGTCGAAGTGTCCTACTCCAAAGACTGGACGAAGCAGGGAGCAGAGAGGACCGATAGGCCCAGAGTTAGTACGCATTACCTTAGATAAGATCCGCATTGTCCGAGACAGATCAAGGACAACAAAAAGATTTGATAGTAAGTTATGCGGACAAACGTCGAGGGATCTACGCTTACAAAAGATAGGGTCTTCCTTAAAGTTTCCCTGAAAAAGGTGTCCTTAGATTTGGAAGATGCGAAGCCGAGGCCCGTATACATAAGGCACATATGAGATTTATTTCACAGATGGACCAGAGCATATATATTAGACCTTCTCCAAAGTCAGTTTATTGCTCATAATGCCATATCCATGCTCCACAAGTACATTCCAAATCCCTCCCATGTACTCAGAGATTAGCCAAGAGAACTAAAGGATAATTTGACCTATAAATACAGCCAATGCATAATAGGATCGAGGAGAAAAGATTCTAGAATAAGGTCATTCCTTAGTCAAAGTTTTATTTGTGAATCGATGGGATTATGGAGGATACATGGGAGCCGATGTCGATGCAGTCAACATCCTCGCCTGTTTTCATGGCCAAGGTATCCTCTTTACGTTAGTTTTGTTCATTTCGAGGACTAAATGTTCTAGCTAAGGAGGATCAGAACGCCCCATCCCGAGAGTGTACAAGATGTGTAATCGCAGTGGTCACATATGTGCACCAAGGGCTTCCCTACACTATTTTAAAGTGTCATAATAGAATTATTGGAAAGTTGTTTTAAGGGTGAAATTATGAAGTTTTCAAAGAATTGTGGAATTTTGCAATTAAGGAAAGCTGAGGCGGAAGTAATAAATTATGAAATTTTAAAAGGATAATAATAATAATAATAAATTGCCAAATGGTTTTGGGAAGCCTAGAAAATTTCTAGATCTCTACGATGAACTATCGCGCTCTAAATTGCCTCGTGAAATCTAAATGACTCCAGAAAATTTTCAAGTAAATTACGACAAATAAAATATTTTACGATTGGTGATAAGTCAGTCGTTGACTTCAGTGGACCTAGGATTTTACAAAATTCTCAAGTCGTGAAATGGCTTGATCTAAGTTCATTTACAATAAAGTGGAACTAGTAAGAAATAAGATTTTTTCGATGTAAATGGACCAATGAGGCAATATAAATCATTTATCTAAATAATAAATAGTTAATACTTAAAAAGAAAAAAAGATAAAATCAAAACGTTAAAAAAGAGGGGGCGACTGGACAGAGACAGAGAGATGCGTGGAGAGAGGATTTTATTTTTATTTTTCTTCTATTCGCTTCTTCGCATTTATGGAATCTGACTGCAGATTTTCTTATGCATGCCTTGGTCTAATACGATTTAAAGCTACACGTAGTACTCAAAAAGTTTAGCATTTCGTCCAACTCCAAGAGGTAGACAATTTTCCTACGTGAGTTATTTTTAACCTAAAGGCAATGTAATGGCTTGTAATTTTCTTTAGAGGTCAAAGTCAGAAATCAGCTCCAAAATTTTTTAACCAGTTTAGGAATTTTTAGAATTTTCTGGACTGTTCTGATGGGCTGGGCTCGAATTTTTAGGACTGCTTGGGCAGCCTGAGTTAAAATTCTCAGGATTTTATCAGCAACTAACATAAATTTTAAAATATTTTTAGGTGTTTTTAGACTCTACTGGGAAGTCCCTTAAGTCTGGGAGACTTAATCATATGTTCATATTAACAGCATCTGGTGCCCACATAATTTCGAAAAATTTAATTATAGCACCAAGTGTGCAAATCTGCTTGGTCAAGCACATGTGTGGTCCACACATCAAATAGCATGGGATCGTTCTTTGAAAGTCATAAACTGATAGTTTTGATGGAGCACCATGGGTAGGGCATTTTGGCTGACTTCACCTCATATTATCGACATGTCCTTATCGAATGGGACTAGCACGCAGTTTTGCTATTAGAATCAAAGTTCGCTCGATGTAGTTCCTTTTGAAAGCCCTCAGATGTTTTATGGTTAAAACGCTGGAATCATAAGATTTTCAGAATTTGTATGAATCAGGTAGCGATTGAGAATACGACGATAATCTAGCGTGCTTGACAAGAATTGAAAGAAATTAGTCAAGAAAAAGATGAGTACTCAAAATTGTTTTCGAAAATGAAAGTGTTTAAATTACAAGTTTGTAAAGTGCTTTGAAAATATAATGGTTTAGTAAACATTTTACTCTCCCACTTGTTATACTGAAAATTTTATTTTCCAGACTTAAGAAACAAGCCATTCGGTTTAGAAAACCCCATGGCTCAACCCGCTTCCTATCGATGTATCCCTGATCATACAGAAAGGCGGACATTATGACTAACTATATTGCCCTGGCCTAAATCGGGGGGGTTGTATATATATATTTATATAAATACCTTCCAGACATCTCGGTATATAGATCAAGCACAAGGCTGACATAAAGATACATGGCGATGAGGTGTCGTCTGAGTGGTTCCATCACCGGCATTTCGTTCGAGATTCCATTATGTTTATAGAGATCCCGTCGTGAGCCCATCAACCATATTGCATGTAGTTGTTCCGAGAAACCACTACCGATGCCAGTTCCGAGGTTCCGTGGCATCACGTCTTGGTATTTCATAAACGGGGCTACAATGAATGGTACTCGATTTACAAGATAGCCCTTTCATATATTAACCAATTAATTTAAATAGCTAAAGAATGTAAATAGTTTTCGTATCGCGAAAATGGTTTTCATACAAAACTCGCTTTCAATAACATTCTACAACTATTTATGTACAGATTACATTTATGTGACAAAACAAAGAAATAGAAACATTTAGAACTTATAGGTACCACCCAGCCCTTTCGCTCGCGCTTCGTTTTAAATAATTTTAGTGTGTCGGCCGAAAGACCTTCCAGGATCCCCGCCCTGCACGTCGTGTCAGGAGTATATATATAAGATAAGGTGTAAAGTAAACGAGTAAAGTTAAAATGTGACATTTTGTATATGTAAATATCTTTGAAAATATGCATGCATGGTTTTGAGAAAACAGTTACATGAAATTATGTTGAATTGATTCGTATCTTATATTTTGATGAGGACCAAAGGTCCTTTATTGTTGTAGTCAGATTCGACAAATATCGAGTGTATTTTTTTTTATACAGTGATTTTTGTATTTCAAGTTGAACACCGTAAGTGTACCAAGTATGCTGTTTGATTTTTGTTAAATCTAAAGTAATGATTTGAACATTTTTATAACCTAATGCTTCCAAAGACAAGCCAGTAATTTTAACGACTTAGCTTCACGGTAACTTGTCAATGAGCGAGCTCTCGCTCTGGAGGTTACTCGTGGAGTTGGGCCGCATTCCCCCGTCAATGTGAAGGGGGTCTACTCGCCTATGGTTCCCTGCAAAAGGCCAATGAAGTCTTCCCAAAGAAAAAGAAAAAGAAAAAGAAAAAGAGAACATAAAAGAAAAGTCACGACGCTTTACCTTGAAACCCGAGCACGGTCCGAGGGGTTTACGGCGAAAGTTTTTAAAGCCTGGTGCCCTAAGCCTTAGTTGGTTAGGAACCACCGACTTAGTGCTCGCTACATGGGAGGATGGGTGAGGTTTAACGAGTCGTAGGTGCTAGAATTTCGAATTCATTTGGAGTCCGGGGTGAAACCCAAGGAGTTAGTGGTCGAAAGATCCTCATGACTTGATGCCCTAAGCCTTAGTCAGTCGAGTCACGCTGACCCCCGCTACGTACTCCCTGTGAGGCCGATCTCAACACGTGATCCCATACCACAAAAAGAAATTTGAAATAAGAGGAACCAAACTTATTTAGGTTGGTCAACAGCTGGATTCGTAGTAGCTGGTCAAGAGAGCATTTTAAAGATGTTACTCAAGTGAAAACTGATCATATAAACACTTAGAATTTGGTGGAAGTTTTAGGTCGATTCCCTTGGGATAGATACTCTTCTGAAACTTGGTCTTGTACGGCACTTTTTCTCCCATGCTGGTTGTTGTGTAAGGTCTCAATCATTCACACTAAGGGTAGGGCATTACTTATCCATACACTTTTTGAAAATACCATTCCTTTTGCATGAGCATATCCTGTCTGCTCTTCCTTCTTTTTGTTATTGCTAAGGGACTAACAATGTATCGATTGGGGGGAGTGATTAATGCCTAAATAGTGTTGTTTTAAGCCTTGTTCATTGCAGGTTTTAAGCACTTTTGTGTACTAATCAACTTAAATAACCCAATTGACACACTAAGGTCCCAGCTATAGTACTAATCATATGTTGTGGATATTTTTTGCAGTTTTGCAAGCCAATTACACCATTATCTTCAAGCCAATTCAAATACAAAGAACCCGAGCCGAACTCGGTCGTATGTACAAAGCGTATAGCAATTGGAGCTAACAGGGAGAGCAGACAGGCAGATTTTGGCAAAGGTCGCTAATTCGTTAAACTACACTTCGCAGCCTTACGAAATTCAGAGGCCGCAAAATTTTATTAGCCTGCCCTGTTTGTTTTGTTGACCACTTTTTGACTACTTTTTATAGTTTTATACCAGCTACCCCAATGTATTTTGTTGCTTTCATACTTTTGTAATTTCCTTGACTCGAGCAAGAATAAGCCTCACTAAGCTCAGAAAATCAATCAATCAATCTATCAATCAATAAAATTAGCCGCTTTCTGTGTTTTCGGTGTGATTTTCTCTCATTTTTTTCTCCTTTCATTTTTCTCACTATTAGAATAAACACCCTCGAGGATGACAACTCAAGGGATGTTTGCTAAACTCCCTCTCATCCTTAAGATGAGGGCCACTAGGTGGAAGTTTGAGGTAAAGACCGTCCTATCAAGCAACCCAGCATTTATTATCATTTATGTTTCATCTCACGTTAGGCTCAATCCCATGATGCACTTCGAAAAAGCCAATACTGCAAGTTTTCAAGGCCCTGGATACTTATTGCTAGATCCACGATGCTAACTTAGTTGCCATATTTATTGTTCCCGCAGTTAGATTCAAGGGTCGCTTTAACTGTCAAACATTAATGGTTAATAAATGTTGTATACTAGAGAAAACTTTGTGGTTCAGTGGCCCTTTATGGATAAAAATAGATCCTAGCTCGGGAAATGACTATAGTCATCCCTCCCCTAACGAGGAAAAGGACCTAAGGACATTATAGTCGCTTTAGAACCCCAAGGCTTCAAAGGTCTCGAAACTCGCGCGACTTTTACACTTTATTTCCCTGGGCGCTACGCTTCAAGCCATCAACCCCACCGTTTACAAGAAACCCCAATCCAAAGTGGAAACACCATTTTCAATCAACTATGACTCACTTCGCATGAAGAAAACTCATCCTCGAAGTTCGAATTCACCACTATATATCGCAATAGCTTTGCTACGATAAAGAGGAACTTAGATATAAATTTTGTTGATTCCTAAGACACCTAATGCGGGCACGAATCAAGAGCCTCGAAATCGTGAGCAAGATACAACTGTTGGGTACACCTGCATTCAGAACTTGGAACAATTAGGTTCAACAATAATACCAATCAAATAAATTCAAGATTTCTAACTTTGGCATTCTTCCACTTATGTAGAAAAATAACAATCACCATCGATCCATTCCCGCAGGAGCTCAATCTCAAAACTGGTCTGGCTACAATAGTTGACTAACCGATCAAGAAAATTCACCGAAATTGTAATGAACTCGAAATAATGAATTCTAAATTTTCCAAATCCATTTAAAGATAACAAGAGGAGAAAGAAAATTTACACACATTCCACTTCAAGTCGCACACGGCTCACACCAACCCAAAATAAACAAAACTAACTAAAACTACGCTAAACAAAATCCATTAAAAAGGAAACAAAAGAAAAATAAAAAGAAACATATGCCAAAGAGTCTCTAAATTTACCCGTAAGTCCTAGATTTGCACACCAACCTCACAAAGGCTCCCTCTAGGACGCTGGTCTATTTATAGACTTTATCGACAATGACTTTAAACTGCTTATGGATCCTCAAAAAATTATGGCTCAAATCGTCGCTTCCTGTCATGAATGAGAAAATTATGTCGTGATGTAATTTTAGTCTTTGTCTTTAGCTTCTATTTTAGCTCATAGCTCGGCCGTGGATGTGTTTTTTGAGCTTTTTCTTGGATTCTGTCGCGACATACTTTGACATAGTTTTGATGCATCGGTCTTGTTCTTATCGCGATAGGTGTCTTGTGTCATGACATAAAATTTGTTGCAACTGGCTTCTCATACTTTTCTGCTTCTAAAAACTATCATGACATAAATTTCATTGTCGTGACAAACATTTTTACCTTCAACTTTTCTACTTTGTCGCGACAAAGTTTTCTATGTTGCGATATTCTTTCTGTGGTTAATCAACAACTTTGTCACAATAGAGTTTCCTTTTGTCGCAACAGAATTTCTTCTCTAATCTTCGTCGTTGGCTGAACTGTTTGTTGCAACATAGAAATCTTTGTTGCGACAAACTTGTCTTAGCTTATATCAGTTCTCTTTCATTTTATGTAGCGATACAATTTTCTTTTGTCACCACAAAATTCTATTACTTCTACAAATTTTTATCACACATAAACTTTTCGTCAGCGACAGAGATTCGCCTTCGCTTCATTATGTCACAACATAAAACTTCTTTGTTGCAACATTCTTCTTGTATTTCTTTTCAACTTATTGTTGCAACAGAGTTCACCTTAACCTCATGTTTTGTTTGTCGCAATGTAAAACTTCTTTGTCGCAACAAAGTCTTGTTGCCCTTTATTGTTAACTCTGATTTTTATTTCACGATAGAGTTTTCTTTCTCGTAACAGAAATCCTTCCTTAAGTTGGCCCTATGCTGAAAACTTTGTCATAACATAAAAACAATTGTCGCAACTTATTTGTGTTATAACCTTGCCATACTCTATCGCGACAGAGTTCAATTGCTATCTTCATGCTTTTATGTTATGACAGAGTAAGGTTTGACATGACAAAGTTCCACTACCATTTTCCTTGGTCAATGTCGCGACAGACACAAGAGTGTCGCGACAATCTTCTTCACACTTCTTCGCACGTCATGATAGAAAATTCCCGTCGCAACAAGGTTCTATTTCTTCCTTGAGTTCAGCCTAGACTTTGTTGCGACATAAAGCTGCTGGTTGCGACATAGCTCTACTAGTTCCTTTAAGATTCTATCGCGACATTCAGAAACTATGTTGCAATAAAGAGTTCTGCCTTGGCCACTCTTTTTCTTATTTTCCTGCTGGAATTATCTCTTTTTCAATAAAAACCTGTAAAACACAAAGTTGGTGAATATTCCATAATTTAGCATTAAAATATATCTTAACTGCTAAAATATGCTTAAAATGATTGTACAGATGAGTTTAGGATCAAATTCCCCCAAACTTAAAGTTTTGCTTGTCCCCAAAAAAAGAAAAGAAAATTTTATTTGTCCTCAAACAATTTAGCTTTTATTTTTAAGGACATTTTTCTATTGAATCCACAATTGGGCATGAATCATAATTCAATTGTAAAATTATTTCTAAACATGTTTCCAATCTAGAATCAGGAAGATTTTCAATTAAGTTCACTAAACAGCCAAATAATTCATTTAGCATAAACAATTCAATCATTCAACCCTAATTTATGAGTGTGTGATGGTCTTCTCTATTTTTCCTTGGCAGATTAGTTAATCTTCTGGGATATTACTTAGATAGCATGCTTCTCCTTTAATATTTAAAGTCTCATATGCTTGTTTATTAATCTACACTAATGTAAACGTACACCACCTTCATAATCAATTAGGTCTTTTAGGTCATATAATGAGGTAATCTGAGGCATAGACAATTTAGGCTCAATTTCTTTTACCCAGATTTCACTTGCAACTTGACATACTTGCCTTCATATGCATTCTTAACTTTTTTTCATTCATGTCAACTCTCTAACCTTTCATTTGGTTTGGTGCATCCATCTGCATACTTTCTATGGGGATATTTTTCTTAACCACTTTCAGACTATAAACTTTCTTCCTTATCTTTAAAGCTTTTTCACTTTTCATCTTTCATCAAGGTTTTAGGAATAGTGCAATGTTTTGTCTTTTTAAACTTTCTACCACCTCAATCTAATTTTGGTCAAGAATCCCATACCAGCTTGGCATTAGGTACTAGGTGTTAAACACCCCTTAGGACTTAATTGTTCTAAGGAGGAAGGCTACAAGAGCAAACTTATTCCACCTTGACACTTTTCTTTTCACAGCTCCTTTTCCTCATTCTTTTCATCTTTTGACCATGTGTAGTGTTTATTAGGATCCTTAGTAACTGAACTGTTTACAAAACAAAATTACAAGTCTAATTTGTTCCATCAATTTGTTACAATCTTCCTTATTCTCAAGTTCAAATACATTCACACACATTACAACTTTCTTTCATTTATTCCTACCCTAATTCATCTATCCAATTTTGTTATTTCGATATGTTGCTATGTTATTTTTAACTGTTGCAAGCTTATGCAAATTAACCATTCAATTCACATAAAGTTAACACAACACATTTCAATTCCACAGTCTATTCAATTCTACCAAACAATGTACATCACGCATTTCAACCTGTGAAACTGTCTCTCCATTATTCAACAAAACCATTCACCGAGTTTTTCACTAAATTTCAATTATTTAAAGTAAAAGAAAGAACATAAAAATAAGACATGTAAGAAATGAAAAATGAGAGTGAACACCAATTTCTGCAAAGGGAATTTTTATTTTTTTTTATTAAAATTTTCAAGTATGAGGGATTATGTACAAAGAGGGAAACATAGCATAAAGAGCTATGTTCTTTCTTCTTTCATGCCTATGGGAATGGTGCAAGTTGGATCGGTTCAAACTTGTAAATTCAAATCAGAATGAGAACTCGAGAATCCGGGATCTAGTGGTCGTCAGTCCGCCGCCTTCTTCGCCTTTGCAACAGCCCACCCATCGACATGTTGTTTGTTTGATAGGTGTTCACTTGTCTTTGCCCAATAGAGTTCAGGCTTCCCTCAAACTCACCCTAGGTAGAGTACATATTTAGCAAGTTGTTGTTGATCATATCCAAACTTTATGTCCAACATTTCTCCCTATAATTTAGGGTGGCTTCCATTTCCTTGTCCCTTTTCTCTATGAGGAGCCTTATTTCTTTCTGATGCTCCTTGTAAAAGTACCCAAAGGCATTTGCTTTCTGCAGCAAGTTCTGCTCCATGGCATCCTCTCTCTCCTTCATAATCTTTAGTAGCTCACTGTCCCTTCTCAACTGATCAGAAAGAAAAGCATCTTCTCTTGCCTTGAGCTCATCACTCAGTTCCTGATCTCTTATTTCATCTACTCTTCCATTCTTCATCTCTCAGTCTGAGTGTGTGACGGCCCGCGCCTCCGTACCTGACAAAACCCGGAGGCCGAACACGGACCCAGGGACACGACCCTCGCTCTTATTTCCTTTTTCGAATCATTTTGAATAATCCAAATACAAAAAATTTTCTAAACACATTTCAAATACTCAATGAAAATATATATACGTAAATACCATTTTAACATAAAGGAGGCCCATCATTTGATCACAAAATTCTTTTTCATTCGATATGGAATTTCATGCCCACTTAGTCCATTTCCCACCTTTATATAATGCAACATTATTAGTCGTTTTCAATAACCAAATATTTACAAAAAAAAATCATAGTTCAATTTTCATAATAGTGTTTGTACAAAATGAGTCAAATAATTTCATGTATGCATGTGATGGAGCTTTACTTATCCTTCGTGTAACTTTGACGATGACTGGATTCCGGTCCCGCATCCTCGCATGCTTATCTTGCACTACGATGATAAAATAACGCGCCTAAGCATTTTCATGCTAAAGGGTTCTATATAATTCTCTTCCATTTCGCTTTAATACAAATCATGCAATTTTTATAAACAATGCTTTTTAACCTTTTTAAATGATTAATGCAATACAATACATATATTCATTTCATATACATTCATTTATAATTTATTGATCATTCCAAATATGCACTTTCATATGTAATAAATCATTCAAAACACAAATCATGCATTTCATAGTTTTCTTATCATTCAATTTGCCCTTAAACGAATTTAACCTATGCTTTCGGCGCACAAGATAACGGAATCACCGGCATGTGACCCCACTGGCCGCAGCGCATAAAAACATTTTGTTTTATAACACAAAGATGGTCCCACTGGTCGACTAGTCATTAAAATCACTCAGAATACTACCGGAGCATTGTCTCCGCTGGGCTACTGACGAGTGACACATCATTACGTTCGTTCGCAGTACTGCTAATTCGACCCTTTTGGTATACCAATCTATCCTTAACTTGAATTTAATGATTAACATTCTATTAAGGGCGTTCAAATCATTCATAGCAAAATACAATATAGTATATACATTTATATACAAATAATTCATTTTTCAATACTCATGCAATTTTTCATATGCAAATCATTTCACAATTAATTTCCTCAAATAAATAAAAACAATTCAATATGTTTTTTCTTATAAATCATTTCAGCAATTGAAATCATTTTGTAATCATTCAAACACTTTGGAATTAGAGAGAGAGAAGTGGGGAACAAACCAAAAAGATTATCGCCTTCACCCCGGTCCCGGAACTCGACCCTAACCTGGGTTTTTCCTCGTTAGCCCCTAATCCATCACAATGACAATCATATATTAGTTGGGTATTCTAAGGTTTCTATTTAGGTCTTATATCTACCCGACTCCCTTCTAGTACATTGTTCCTCTATAAATCTATTTTATTTAGAAATTGTAATCATCCAATTCGGAATAATCGAAACCTCAGATAGTCCTAAACATCCAGACTATTCATTTCAAAATAACTGCACTTTCCCAAAATGTACTCCATTTAGACAAATTTCTGGGTCTAATGGGGTCCCAATTTGGATACACTTATTCCATAAAAATTTGTTCCCCTAGAAGTCTAGTTTACCTAGAAATTTGAATCACTCAATTTGGATGATTGAAACTCAACTTACTATTTAAATAATTAAAACTCAAGCTTCAAAACACCAAATTGTATCATAATCAATTCGAAAACATAGTCTCGCCTTTGAAGAATTTCGGGTCTAATGGGGTCCAAATTGGGATATGCTTATTTTAGGAGATTTATTCTATAAGTCTAAATTACTCCAGAATTTTAATCACTAATTCGATGAGTGATGGCCAGTTATGGGCCAAAAAAAACATGGATTTAGAAAATTTTGACACAAGATCTCCTAAAAAACCCAACATTTTCTTTATACAAAAATTTCTCAACACCAATCCAAACAACCATATAACAACTTAGAGCAACCCTCAAAACTGAAATAAACAATCAACATCATTTTTATACCAACTTAGGGTTCTTTAATTTCTAAACCCAAACACAACATTAAGGTTAGAGTTTGATCTCCCTTACCTTAAATCTTGATTCTTCAAACACCAATCTTCCTTCTTCCTCTTAATCACCTTAATCCTTGATTTCATGGAGCAAAGACAACTAATCTTCCTCCCTCTCTCACAACAAAAAAAGCCCTAGCACTTTCTTTCCCCTTCTTTTTCCAAATGTGCAAAATGCCTCTCAAAGACAAATATTTGATCTTTAATCAAAATCCTACACTAAGGCTTGTTTGGCTACACACTGATTCCCATTTTTCTCACTTTAAAGCTTCATTTCAATTTCATTTCCACTTCATTTCATTTCATTTATACTTTGGCACTTACATTACTCATTTATGACCCTTAGGTCCTCATTTGACATTTTTACCAAATTTATTTGGCTCCTGTAAAATTGTCGGGTTTTTATCATTTTTTGTTTTTAGCCATTTAAACTTCGAAAAAAAATTTTTTTTTTTATTTTACACCCGACATGTTATGCAAACTGTTAGTATTTTCAGGTGTTATGTAGAGTGCTTCCTCCAGATTCTGATCTCTTCTTTTCAACTCAGCATCCATGGACTCATCCTTGAGTTGAAGTTGGACTTTCAGCTGATTGTCCTCTCCTACATCTCCTGCCTCATTGCCCTTAACATTTCCATCAATTCAATATTGGTACTGAGGTTATGAGTTTCTACCGCTTCCCGAGCAGACTTTGTCTTCACCTCGTGGACATTGTCAAAATCGGGCTTGCAATCGCTCAGCCCTTTGGCCTTTGCTCTCGGGGCTACTAAAATATCAATCTTCACCACATTTACCCTTTACATGTGATCGTGATGACTTAATCTCGACCACATGTTTGCATAAAATTCTTTCACCATATCCACGAATCATGGAGCCTTGTGCTCAAAGAACAGGTGTCATCCTCTCTTCTCTATGGATTCTTGGAAGGGTGAAATTAATTTATTGAACCCTCTTTCGCCTATAAAGTCCCTATGCTGTAGCTTATCTCTCCAAGCATATACGCAAGCTCTAAAACCCAATCGCTTACTTTCTCCTTCTTTATTCGTTCAACACCAGTTTCTTGAGCTCCTCTCTTCCTCTTTCTGGTTTCTTCAACTAACTGTTCACCCTTCGTTCTTACTTCAGCTCTTTCTTCTTCCTACCCTATTTCTACTGAAGGTTTCAGATCAGCCCTCGTCGCCCTCTACATATCCTTCCATGATTTCGTTTCCAGGTTTAGAATAAGGTTTGATGGCTCGTATATCAGGAGAGAAAGATTTTTAATCTGTACTAAAAGAAAGTAAGAGAGATTTGGTGAGGAACCAGTGGGTTGAAGGTTTGTGAGGCAAGATGGCCTTTCGCCAAAATTTTCTATTTATAGCCATATGTTTATTTGTGGCTCTTCATTAATTGTCACGAAAAAAAAAATTGACTTAAGGTTTCTTCCCTTTTTAATACTATGTCACGACATAAAGAAATAATGTCGCGATAGAAATTTGAAATTACTTGTAAGCAAAGGCAATTCTTTATTGTGACAAAGCAAGAATTTTCGCTACACAAATTTGTGATGCTCCAGTGGATTTATGTCACGAAATAGAGAAATCATGTTGCAACATATTTTTTGATGTTCATGTGTACTTTTTGTCGCGACAAAAAGGAATTATGTCGCAACAAAGTTTTTCTTGTAAAATCAAAGGTTAGACCCGACCTTGTCGTGACAAAAGGAAATTATGTCGTGATGCATTTTCTTGGTGGACTTTGAGATTTTGTGTTTTTTCTTGTTCCACTTTTGTCATTAAAGAGAACCAATGTCACGACAAGTTTAAATTGAAGGTCGCTGACATAAATTTTTCGTCGCGACAAAGTTCGGGCTACCTCAAAATTCTGTACATTTAATATATATTTTCAACCATTCAACACAATGACATTATGCAATATATTTCTTCTAACTCAATTCATACTGGTGGAAACACATATAACATCAAATGTATTTCAATCTGGGTATGAACAACAAATCTCATTCTTCATTCAATATGATTAATCATGATTATTTAACAATGAATCCAAGCAATGAGCATAATAAATCTATTTACAATTTTCTGCTCTAAAAAAAAAATTCACATTCCCCCAAACTTCAACTGTGCATTATCATTAAAGAACGTTGGGGTGGAAAAGAAAACTCCCTCAGAGCACTTTCTCATCAATAGTTTGAGAATGAATGATTCCATATAATAACTAATTTCAGACAACTTCATTATCCTGAAAATTTAACAAAATCCTAAAATAAAATATCAAACAAAATTCAATCACACTAAAATTTAAAAACAAGAACAAACTAGATGTGAAAATTAAAATTCTAATTCTTGGGTCACTTCCTAAGCCGTCATTTTAATGTCTTTAGCTAGACATTTTCGTAGAATGTCTCGGTCAAAGAAAATTCTTCTCTTATTCCAAAAATCTGTGGATCTAAACTTTATTCATGCTTCCTCCAAGATAATGTCGCTTCGGCCTTCGACCATTCACTTTAAATTCACTTACGTAATCACTTGTTATCAAGCCCAAAGGGTGTACTGAGCCACATCATGGAAAGTGAATTTCACTCATCTCGACTTTAGTTTCCTTAGAAATAGCTTCGAGCCTGGGAGTCAGATAACTAGTGACTCATATCCCGATTTGAATTCCCTCCTCAGAATCTTCTGATCATGCCACTTCTTTGTCTTATCTTTGTAGATTCTGGCATTATCATAAGCTTCATTTCTCAACTCTTCCGGTTCATTTATTTGGTGTAATCTCTTTTCTTTGGCAGCTTGAAAGTCAATATTTACTTTCTTGATGGCCCACATAGCTTTGTATTCCAATTCTAAAGGGAGATGACAAGGTTTTTCAAATACAATCTCATATGGGGACATTTAAATTTAGTGCTTGTACAGCTTTCCATGTTTCACAATGTAATCAGTCATTTTATAGATCAGTCTTTTCTATTTGTATTCATCAAGTTTCTCCATAATTTTCTTTATCTTCCTATTGGAAATTTTAGCTTACCCATTTGACTACGGGTGATAAGTCAATCCCATCATATGTTTGATTCCATATCTACTCATGAGTTTTGCAAAATCTTTATTTTCAAAATGGCATCCCTCGTCACTAATGATTGTTTTCTATGGCTCCAAATCCCCGCTTCTCAAAATATTTCAGATAACCTAACTACTCAGGTTAAGATCATTTATGGGACAAGCTATTGCTTCCACCCATTTGGATACATAATCCACAGCTAGGAGAATGTATAAATTTCCAAATGATGATAAGAAAGGTCCCATGAAGTCTATCCCCCATACATCACACATTCAGACCAATTATTCCTTTGTAGAGGCATTTCATTTCTTCCTCATGAGATTATCATTTTTGACAATTAATACAATGTTTTACCCATTCAAAATAGTCTTGAATAGAGTGCTAAATAAAACCCGATCGAGAATATTTTTAGGGCTGTTTATCTCCCCAAGTAGAGGTCCTCCATATGATGCACGACATTTCCTCCATAATACCACCTTGTTATGTTTCCGGACATATCTCCTTATGATCATATATGCTCTTCTTCTAAAAAGTAGCGGGTCATCCTAAATATAAAATCGCTTATCGCTCAATTTTCTTCTCATCGGTAGTCGAACTCAGTGGCAATAACCCATAAGCTATGTAATTCACAATATCAAGATACCAGGTTTTTGAACCTGATAACAAAACAAATTTACCATCGTGAAAATTATTCGCTATTTCGCTTTCCTTCCTTTTCCTTTTCCTTCGAAGCAGCTCTTTCCAATCTAGACAAGGATCAACTACACAATGTCACTACCTTCTTGCCTGATTCCGTGATCAAACTCTTGTGAGTAAAGAATACCCATCCGATTAGTCTTGGTTTGTCTTCTTTTCAGAATCGGGACATTTGATTGCAACATGATCAGTGTGTATTATAACATGTGATCCCAATAGGTAAGGCCTGAATTTTTAACAAGCAAACACCATTGACAACATCTCCTTTTCCGCAGTAGAAGAGGTTCTCTCAGGCCTCATCAAGGTTTTGGCTGCATAAAGATATGGACTCTGCGCTCATTCCAATACAGCTCCCATTGCAAAATCACTGGCACACATATAATTTCGAAATCATTGTTCCAGTCAGGTACCACCATGATGGGAGTTGTCACTAATCTGGATTTAATTTCGTCAAATGTAGATTTGCATGATTCATTAAAATCAAATTTTGCATATTTTTTCAATAGTCTACATAATGGTATGGAGATTTTTAAAGTCCTTTTTATGAATTTCAGAAAACCAAAGATGTCCAGGAAACTTCTTATCCCCTTGACTCTGTAGGCAAGAGAGATTTTATGATAAACAACTTTGCTTGGCTCCACTTCCCAATCCAACTCGTAGAAATCTGTGGTTCCAAAACAATAATTCTCTGCTACTCATGAATGGCATTTTCCCCAATTTAAAGCTATATTCTTGTCTCGACACTGGTTACTATTTCCAAATTTTCCAAACGTTTGCCTTTTCTATATAGACTAAAAACTCTCAATGTACATAGTTACAAGAACCTTACACTTTTCCTCGCACTCCATGTCACTTTGGATAAATTTGCTGAATTAAATAAATCATTCTTAATGTTTAGAATTTTAAAATCAGTTTAGTCTATGACACTGCAAGTGCACAGGTCATACAAGTAGTAAAATCTAAATGTAAGTCCAAGTATCATTCCCACAGAGATTGACATGAATTAGAGATCAAGTACCCCAACTACTAAAGTTCTATGCTATTTGGACTAAAAGAATTTGATAGTGAAAATTTGTCTAAAATGATATATCCTAGACTATTAACTAAAAATAGAAATTGAAATAACATGAAATCAACTAAAAATATAAAGAACTAAATACTATATCTAATATGTTCCCTATGAGAGACGAAAAATATCATGAATTACAATGTTAATCACCCCCGTATGAAAATTACATCGGGCTTCATTGTATCATGGATCCTCGATTTGTCCAAGATTGCCCAGCTGCTGGATTTCCACATTCATCGGTTAGAAGCCTTTGGCTCTCTCAAGTCAAGATCGAACCTGCTATTTGTATTTTTCTTGCAACATCCGGTATTTTTCTTTCAATACTTCACACCCATTTCTGATGAGATCACAGATCTTTTTTGCTTCCTTCTCAGATTTTGCAAAAAGTTCTACCACTTAATTAGGTACCATCCTTCAAATCTATCGTCCGTCTTCCCTTGGACAGATCTCGCCATCATGTGGCCGAAACTTCCTTTAGATTAAGGTGAACTCTCCCGATTATTTATTGTTAAATGCTCCTCCAACTTCAATTACGAAAGCTTAATAGGCCGATTGAAATGAACTTTCGTGAGCTCGCATTTCATCAATGGTAGTCTAACATACCCATAATAGAATGATCTCAAATTTTCCAGAATCTCTACTCGTGTCACGCAGAGGGCATCCCGGAAATCGAGCAAGATACACCCTTAAACTCGGTATTTTGCGACTACTATCGAACTACCGATTCAAAAAAATGACACCAAATAAGTAAATCCCAACCCAAATAATTTTCTCCAGATTTTTGTAGAAAAGACTATAACTAAATCTAATTCAAATTCAAATAGAGTCAAGGTTCACTATCAGACATTGATTAAAGAAATGGAGTAATCACTGCCATACATCCACTATAATCGCAATGAACCTCGGTGAAGAAATGAATTCCGTAAATTGCCTAGATTTCCATAAATTTTCGTGTAGTAATTTTAAGAAGAAAAATAACATAAATAGAAATCCAATTTCACTCAAGTCACAAGTAGCTCAGATATTCGATCCATAAAAGAATTCAAGAAGAAATAAAAATAAAAATAAAGAAAATAAAATTCTACTCTAAGCTATACACTGAGTTCCTCGTTCCCTTGCAGCGAAGACTAAGCTACTTTACTATTCTAACACCGTTCCATTTATAATCTGGCTTAAAAGAAATTGGTCCTAAATGCAAAAATCCTCCAGGTGGAATTTCCAAAAGAAAAAGCCCAGTTTACTGTCCTAGGTCGCGAATTCTGTTAATGTCGCGACATGGATTTCCCTTGTTTGCTCTTGCTCGCCGCGACCTTGTTACTTTGTCATACCAGTTCCTCAAGTAGACCGCTTGATTTGGGTTGGTCGTGATATCTTTCAGGTCGCGACCTTGTTGGCCTGCTTCTCAAGAGTTGATGTCACTGACCATGGTTTCACGTCGCGGATTCCTCGTTTGTCTTTCCATCGCATTCCGAGTCACGACCTCGCCCTTCGTGACTCCTCTCTTTGTCGCACAAGACGTCGCGACCTTAGCTCTTTAGGTTACGACTACATCGTGTCTACTACCTACGTTCTAGGTTGCGACTTCCTTTTCTGGTCACGACCTTGTTTGTGGTCTTCTGCCTTCACAGGTTTCGAATTTAAGTCATGAATTTGTTGATGTCACACCTCTTTTGTCGCTCATTTCCTCTTCCGTCACAACCTCAATTCTTTGTTGCAACCAATTTCTTCTTTCCATCCTCTATGCCAGGTTGCGACCTCAAGGTGATGTCGCGACCTCAGGTTGCTCTTTTTCTGGTTGCATATAGTCTCCATTGCAAAAAAGTAGTTACGACCTGGATTTCTTCTGCTCGGTTCTTCTTCAGGTCGCGACCTGAATGAATGGTCGTTGTTTGCCTTTTTCTATATAGACTAAAACCCCTCAAATTAACATAATTACAAGAGCCTTACACTTCTCTTGCATACATGTTACTTTGGATAATTTTGCTGATAAAATAGTTTTCTTAATTGTTCATGATTTTAAAAAATAAGGGTCAAGTCTATGACACTACAAGTGCACAAAGTCATACAAGTAGTAAAACTGAACGTAGTCCAGTATCATTCCCACAAAGATCGATAACGACCATGCATCAACTACCCCAACTACTAAAATTTCATACTATTTGGACTCAAAACTCATAATGAAGGTTTTATCTAAACAACACAAATTAAAATTTCCTATACTTGAGAATATATTCAGATTAAGCTAAATCAAAAGTAAATGAATAAAAATAAACTGCCTATAAAAGAATGGATTGAATCAGCTTCCTATGAGAAACGAAACCATCAATGAAATACAATGGGAACGTTTCAATTCCAAAGACAAAATCCATTACCTGCTTTTCTTTATGTATGGATCCGATTTTTGTCCAAGATTTCCCAATTATTGGAATTGGATTTCTCTATATTCACTCGATTAGATATCCTCAGTTTCTCTCAAGACAAGATCTAACCAAATTTACCTCGTATTCCAAATTTTCGCAAGATCCGGGGTGTTTTTCTCTTCTCAATACTTCACACCCATTTCCCGTTGGACAAAGCAGAACTTTGCTTACCTCTGGCTGACTTTGTACCCCCTACTACTCCAATTGGTGGCTCAACCTTCGCATCTACGGGTTCATCACTTTCCCTTGATTAGATATGAGCTAACATGAGGATTGGAATTTCCTGTATTTGTGTGGTGAACTCTTATTATTTATATTGTTAAATACACCCTTCGACTTCAATTAAGAGCGAATCGGGATCTATCAAATGAACTCAGAAGCTCAGCAGCTGGCCAATGGTAGCCGAACATACCTGTAAAGAATGTTCTAACTCGGGGAATCTCCGTCTCTCACACGCAGGGCATCCTCGATATCGTGTGAGTAAGATACATTCTCAACTGGTACTAGGTACTACTATTGGGAACTTATCCATTAAAAACGATACTGATTAAGTAAAAACCGAACCCAAATTAATTCTCCGTAAATACCAGTGTGAAAGACTGTGAATCTTAAATAAATCAAATCTATAGTGAAATAAAGGTTTTTACATCAGATTACGACTACAAATGGAGCACCGATCACGCACAACCACTATAATTGCAATAAACCGAGAAGAAATGAATTCCGTGAATTTGTCTAGAATTTACAAATTTTTTGTGCAAGAATACTCTAAGAAAATAACATAACTAAAAATCCAAATCCCTACTCTTCTCAGCACGCCTGCAGATTCAAACCAAAAAATTAAACTAAAAATAAAAATAAAATAAAATTCTCTCTACTCTAAAATATACACCGAGTCTTCTTTCCCTTTTCCTCGGGGGTAGTGAAGACTCGACGCTTACCATTCTAAAGCTATCTATTTATACTCGTGAAAAGCAACTGGGCCAAATCCCCCAAAATGCTCCAGTGGAAATCCAAAGAAAAAAGCTCCAAACATCATTTCATGTCACACCTCAAGTTGATGTCACACATGGACTTGTCTTAATTGCTCATGATCGTACGCGACTTTTCTTTAAGTTGCAACTGCTTTGTCTTGGTGCAATGTTTTGATCGCTGGTCGCGATCGTGTGTGGTCACGATCATTTGCTCAATGTTTCTTCATATGATGTCGCGACCACGCCATATGTCGCGACACTTCATGGTCTTCTTCTCCCGCCCCGAGTTGCGACGCCATTTTGGTTGCGACCACTTTGCTGCTTGTATGATGACTTCATACAGGACTCGATTCCTTTGGTCGCAAATTGTGTTTGCGGTCTCTTGTCTTCATATCTTCATTCTTATGTCGACATCATGATGATGTCATGACTTCGCTTCCCATTCCTTTTCTTCCGCCTTGCAACCCTCGCCTCTACGTTGCAACCACTTCCTTCTTCCCACTTATTTTCCGTGCTCGCGACTCGCTTGCATGTCGCGACATCAAATTTTCCGCCAGCCTTTTCTTCGTGTCGCGACCGAATTAGTGGCTCGCGACATCATTTCGATCCTCGATTTGTAAAAGGCCGCAAGCTTCCGCCCTTACAAGTGCTTCTATTAGGCTACGTTGCGACTCCTTTCTTCAAATTCTATCTTTGGTCGTGACTTTAAATCTTCCTCGCTTTTAATATGTCATGACATAAGAGTGATGTCGCCGACATGAAATGGAACTCAGGACGGAAAACTAGTTGCAAACTCCTTCTTTGTAGCACTCTCGTGGCTCTTTACAGATTTGACATTGTCGCGAATTTCGCAGTGGTGTCGCGACATCATTCATAACCTTGGTGTCGCTGACATCAAAGTGATGTCGCGACATGAATTTCGCCATTTGATTGTTTCTAGTCTCATCACGCTTTGTCGCAGAATTCTTTTTCAAGTCACTTACTTCACTTGCCTGCTTCTCGCTTTCTTCTTCAAAGCCAAATTCACATGTCGCGGACTGGAATATCAACTACATTCCCGCCGCGACTTAAATTTCCAAATGTGGACTCCTTACCTGGCCAGCAGCCGATTCTTCCGATTAGAATTCGAGTTTCACGATTTCCCCGCAAAATGAAATTTGAGTCAATTATCCACTTTTCTTCAAACAAATCAACATTTATCTCATAATAAACTCCGAAAAGTGGATTAAAAATCTAATGAGTTTTTAGACTCATCAAATTCCTGAACTTAAAATTTTGCTTGTCCTCAGTTGCAGAAAGAAAAGGAATTTGTTATTCCTTTCTTCAAAATTAAAATAAGCTGAAAATTTTTAAGGACATTTTTCTGATCTATACCACAAATTTTTCTCATTCCACCTTCCCGATCCGGGAATTAAGAGATACCAACATCATTTAAAATTCTAGCTTTGATTCAAGAATAAGACATGGTATACTTTATCACAAAAATTCTTGACAAACTAATGTGTATTTCTAAATAAATTTTATTCAACAAGTCTTGTCTCTCGTGTGTGCGTGTCTTCAATCCTTTTCATCTTCATGTTGGATTTAGTTAATCTTCTGGGAGTTTTCTTAGACTGTTTGTCAAAGTCCCATAGGCTTGTTTTTCATATTGATCTCCACTAATGAAACTTAACCTTCAAAATCAATGAGATTCTTCGTGCTTGTAATGTCAGCTTAGGTAATCGGGGTGGATAATGAAAATTTCGTTGTAAATCACCCAGCTTCCACCTTTCTCTATACTTGCCGCTTCCAACTTTCACCCTTTTTCTTCTTTCGTTTGCCGATTCTCTTCAATCTGCCGATTCATCTTCCTATTGAATTCTTTTCGGGAATTTCAATTTCCATATGTACTTTATTCAGCCAGCCTTGTTTCGAACTCCTTTGCTTTGCTTTTTTTTTTTTTTAGAATCGGGAATAGTGCAATGTTTTGTCTTCTTAGGCTTTCTATTACTCTTAGAGAACTTCACAAGCAACTCCCATACCGCTGGCAGGGGTACTAGGTGTTAAAACACTCCTACAAGCTTAATTGTTCAAGGAAATAGGCCACAAGACAAAACTTATTCCCTTATTTCACTAGCTTCTCGCTTCTTTACTTCTTCACCTCCTTCATCAGAAAATTCGGGAACATTTTCCCCAAACTCGTTTTCTTCCTCTATAGTAAACTTTTTTCCCAACTAGAAACTGATAATATGGGTTCTTTGCCGCTGGTTTATCGCAAGAAGGAATTTCGCTTTCGCTTGTCGCTTTATCAAGAAATAAGGCTTATTTGGTCTAAATCATGAACTAGAGAATATGCTTAAACACATATATCAGGTAGGCTTTAAAAGCCCAATCCGCCAAGGATGGCCTCATCATTTCAAGTTGGCCATTTTCACCTAATATTTCGCCTCAATCAATAATCAAACAAGTTCTGTGGATCACGGACTCTCAACTCGAAATTCCTATGAAGATGTTCCAATCTCAAAGTTTCCATAAGTTTTGGTCGACCAAGGTGTATTATTTCAAGACTTGTATTTATTTAATTGCTCACTTACATTGTTTCATCCTGTTTTGTTCCATCACAATAACCAATTTTCCAATTCTTGCCAATTAACTGGTTAAACAATGCAGTAATAATTCTAATTTCCAAGTAAATAGTTCACGCCGATTATTCCCACTTCTATTCTTGAAAGAACACTATTTATTCGATTCTTGCACGTAAAAGAAAATGACACATAAACAAAATCCGATATCATAAACATCAATCAACTAACAACATCTATTTATCCACAATCACTTTCATTCAACAAGTAAGAAACTATCTAACAAGCAAAAGAATACTTATAAATGAGAATTCAATCAAATGGTGGACAAGTAGGATGAACAAAATCGCTCCATTAAAATTTTGGGAATGTATATATGTATAACATGCTAAACCTTCAGCCTTCTTTCTTCTCAGATGCCCTTTTAGGTACTAAGGCCGAGGGTCTACATCAAAACCGGCTTCACTGCTCAAACCTGTGGGAATTTATTTCACTTCATTTCTCTAAAGCAGGAAAATTCCTTCGCCTGGGCAGATGTTTCCTTATTATTTAGTTGCACGCACCGAATGAGCGATTCTGCCTTTCCCCACTTGATTGATCAAGCCTTCCACCTCGTAGATACATTCAAGCAAATTTCGACAAATTCGATTGATTAAGTCCATACTTTCCAACCATGTTTTCCTTCTATACTCATCATCATTTTCCAGTTGCTGATCTCTTTCTTTCATTATCTTCAAACTCTTTGAATAGTTCTTTATATATATGCTTGAACCCATCGATCTTTCTTAGCATGTTATTTTCCATTTCTTTCTCCTTCTCCTTCATGATGTTCAACAATTCAGCATCTTTTTTGAACTGATTATTGTAGAAAGCTTGCATGCATGTCTGCATTCTTCCCATCATCTTCTTTCTTGTTTCTCTCACTCCTTGTGTTCTTTCTTCTTATTCTCCAATTTTCTTCCCAAATTTGCTCCTTCCTTTCCGGGTCAGAGCCTCAATTCCTCTTTCTTGATCCTTTATTGCCTTTCCCATTTTAATTTCTTCCATTTCCTTTTCATCGTTTTTAGCATTTCCATTATTTCAAAGATTTCCTTCTATTCTCCTCGATGCTTCTCGCTTGAACTCGGTACTGCTCTGTACTTCGAGATAAAGGATATACTGGTCATCCCGAGAGGTTCTCTTTCCTCGGTCTCTGAAGGACACCGTCTGCATCTCCTCCATTTCTCGATCGGGCCTCGTGATCTACTTCGCCCTATTTCTCGATCTATATCATCACTTCTTCGCTTTCCTTTAGGCTCCCCTACCCCCGTAAGGGTTAGCTGGGACTGAGGACATCTTTCATCTTCCTCCCACCCCTTTCACCCCTAATCTGGAACAAGAGTCTAGTAATATGGGCAGGAGGACTCCAAATTCCCTTTATACACACATCACATCCTGCATGTAGTACCAAATTGGTCATCCCAATCTTCTTTTCAAGCAGAGCCGACCTCCGTGGCATAATTCCACAAGCTAAAAGTTCATACATCAAGATACCAGCAGGATCGGAGCGACAATTAAATAACCACTCATCCAAAATTTTCTCGCTATTTCTTCTTCTTCTCAGACAAAGGGGTTTCACTCTCGACATGATCACCATCACACTGTCACTACCCTTCTTGTCTTTTATTTCTAAATCAAATTCTTGTAATAGTACCCAATTCGATCAATCTCAATGCTTTTCTTTGCCATTAGATATTCGATTGTCGTGATTTATCGTTGGTGTATAACAACATGGGACCCTAAATATGGCCTAAATTTTCACATGCAATACTATCGCAAGATCTCCTTTCAAGAGTAGAGAATTTTTCAGGTTTCATTAAAGGTTTTGCTAGCATAGTATATGGCCTGAACACTTTTTCATCTTTCTCGTTCTAACATGTACCCTATCAGAAAATCACTGCATCACAATATACTTCAAATTCTTTGTTCCTAACTGGGTTTTTCCATTTATGGAGCTTCAACTAGTCTCGATTTGATTTCTTCAATGCTTTCATAGATTCATCAAAATAGAACTTAGTATCTTTTCCAAAGAATTCAGATGTTGGTCTCGCTATTTTTGAGAAATCTCCCATAACCTACTATAAAAATCCAAGATGTCCTAAGAAACTTTGATTCCCTTTTTTATCAGAAGGTGGCATTAGATTTTTATAATCAAATCTTTGCTCGGTCTACCTCAAGTCCCACAAGTGTAAATCATGTGCCCTAAGATAATTCCCTTCAGAACTATAAGATGGCATTTTTCCCAATTCGTAGCTAGATTCGCCTGCACCGCTTAAGTACCATTCTCAGCAGGAAATCGCCTGAAAAACTAGATCCATATTAATCGTAAAATCCATCTATGAAGATTCCATAACTTCTTCGCTAGATCAAAAAATATAGACATCATGCCCGAAGGTACTGCAGAGCATTACACAAACCAAAACGGCATTCTCCTAAAAGCAAGCACTAAACGGCATGTAAAAGTTGGTTTTCCGCATCTTCAGTGCAATAGCAATTTGGTTATATCCAGAGTATCCATCAAGAAACAAATGAGGGGTGTCCTCGCTTAACCTATCCAAAGATCTCGATCAATGAAAGTCGGGAAAATGATCCTTTCAAGTTGCAAAGATTCAATTTTATGTAGTCAATACACACCCTCCATCCTCACATTAGGAACTGGGCCTATCTCTTTCATTTCTCGATCGCTGTTGAATCCAATCTTTCTCGGGAACTACATGCACTCGGGCTTATACTCCAAGACCTATCCGATATAGCATATATAAAACCCGCATTCGACCATTTTTAACTTCTTTCGACAACTTCTTTCATCACTGTGTTCACCCGCTTTCGATGCTCAATAGAAGCTTTTTGCATTATCCTCCAAAGAATATTTTGTGCATGCAAAATGGAAGGACTGATATCTTGCATCCTCAATCACCAAGCAATCGCTTCATTGTATTTTCTCGACTACCAACAACCGTTTCATTTTTAGTCAATGCAAATGATATGACAACCGGTTTTCTTCTTTTCTCGGTTCTAAAACTCATATTTTAAAATGACTAGGCAATTATTTCAATGTCGTTCTTCGTGACGCTAGCTTTCTGCTCATGAGTTTGCCGCTTTCGTCGCTTTACTTCATCATGAGATCAAGCTTTCATTTATACTGACCTGCTTTCTCATAAACAATTTCGGGGCGCGCGATTTCGCATTCAAGACTCTCAATATCAAAATTCATCTCAATTTCATTGATAGCGTTGAAGGATACAATCGTAATTCAATTCATCATCGAAGACTATAGTTTCTACTACCCATACAATCAGTTTTCCTCTACACAGATGTCTTAATTCTATTAATATTAAATGCACGCCTACTTCCAACCCCGAGGTCAATTCACCTTCGTACGCCTATCAAGGTGCCCCAGCTTGTTAAGAAAGGTCTTCCAAAGATCGTGAGGAACTGTGTATCTTCCTCCATCTCGTATGATAACAAAATCCACTCCAAGATGAATTTCCCAACTCGACTGGCACATCTTCAAGAATGCCTTCAATGAAGCATAAATCTATCGCCCATCCTCAGAATGTAATCACTGTCAGGTAAGTTCCCCCCAAATTAAGCCCCGTATTAACCGATAGAGGCATCAAATTTATACTTGCCCGTAATCACATGCTTTTTGAATTCATATTTCCCTATGGAGCAGGGAATGGTGAAACCGCTGTGGTCCTTCTATCTTGTCAGAGCTTTTGGCTTGATAAATTTAAGTAATCGCACGTAGTAGTCAAGTTAACTATTCCCTCCTTAGCTATCTTTCTTTCGCTAGCATTTCCTTTTAAATTTTTCATAAAGAGGCATTTACTAATCACCTCCAAATGGGATTTATTTCTATTTTCTTAGAAAATATCCAAGAATTTAGAAACTGCTCTTCTCTTCGACTTCAAGTCTCGTGGAAATGGCACTAAGGTGTATAGGCTGGTACTCCTCTCCTTCTTTTCTCTGGTCATTACTTTTTTCTACTGCTCAACTGCTGCTCTTCTCTCCTTCCTTTCGCCTCTTCTTTTCTACCTTTACTTCTTTCTTTCTTTCTGCTTTGTCGTCAAGCCAAATCCTTCCCAGAATTTTAATTGAATCGCATGCGCCTTTTCGTTCTTCTCGGTGTATCACTGTGGAATGTACCCCTTGCTCTGATTTGGCATATTCAGTGTGGGCCGCTGTCTCTACTTGTGTCTCCTAAATTTTTCAACGAGGCACTAGCATTACTCGAATATTATATCAGACTAAAAGCTTCCAAGTCCGATAGTTTCTGCTCATGGAATCGATACTTCACATTCCCCGCGAACCGCAAAGATTGTTTCCAGGCTGGTCGGGTCCTCCTCGACCCTTCGATATATTCATTTCTCGTTTACCTCCTTGTCAAGCTGGCCGTTGAACCTTTATCGCTGGTTATCCTTTACCAGATTCTCAGCCCATGCCCTGGGCTCTAATGCCTCCACCATATGAGAAATTCTCATGGTTTCTCAAAGGCTGATCAGAGTGTAGGCAGGTTAGATTTGGCTTGAAATGATAACTGCTCGCTCAATGTATTTAACTCTCAACACCATAAGAATCTTCTTCATGGCACACGCACTTCTTCTCATAAGTCTTCTTCCACTCCGTCTGACTTCAAGGAGCAAGGTGCATCTTCCTCTTGTTCATTCATCCCATGATTATGGCATCCAACTTTGCCTCTCCATGGTCACATTCATTCACCTCCATGACCTTCAAGATTTCCTCTTGAAAACTCGGGATGGAGCTTATATTGCATTTTGCTGTGTCTTCTATCGATCTCGCCTTCATCACTTTTTACTTGAATGCTCCGCAACATGAAGCATCGATACACTTTAGATGTAATTACGAAAGATGATGGCCACTCATGTCCATCTCAAGCCTCAAATCTATGCCATGCATCTGCATCTCTTCAAGAACCTTTGAATCTTTCCTAAGCTACAGGCTCTCATCTTCCCCCCGTTGGAATACTATTATCTCTTCTTCTCTCTCAGCGGAGATTGGGGAAAGAATCATTCAAGTAAAGCTTCTACCAACTCTTCTCAAGTATCAACTCCAACCATGGGTAATGATTCATACCATGTAGTTGTTATATCTCCTCAAAGAAAATGGGAAGAGATGCAATTTATCGTAATTCTGTCTCACCCATTCAGCTTCACTATATTTGCCATCCCGAGAAACTTCCTGTGTGCCTGTCAGTCTTTGGGATGACCAAGAACTGATGTCACGAACCATCAGAATCAAGGCCGGCTTTAGTCTCAAATTATTTACTATAGTAGGTCATTCGATCATAATTCTTCCCGATAATAGCCTTAAACTCTCCTTTGTGTCGGCATAGGAGGCCTTCCGGTCTCGTCCTCCCCGTTCTTCCGTCTCTGATCATGTCTCCCATCCGCTATAGCGCGCTTTCGCTCTTTTCGTCTTTTCAAGCTCCTAAGTGTTTTCTCCACTAAAGGTCTCGCTGAATCAAAGTTAGAATCTCGCTTCTATGCATTAAAAAAGTTTTCCAAAATCAAACACACTCAAATTAATAGGATTAGTCAAACCAAACAAATATTTTCAATATGGCTTGTTAAAGATTAGTGGCTAAAATAGCCACCGGTCGTAAAACCATTTTTGTTCTTTTCTTAAATGTCTCAAATTAGTATTTCCTTCTTTGTCTAATATTGATCTATTTAATTCTTTCAATCTTGCAAATGCTGACCATAAAAAACTTCTTGTTTGCCTTTTTCATATAGACTAAAACCCCCTCAATTACTGGTACTACAAAGAGCCTTACACCTCTCTCGTGACATGTTACTGATAACTTTGCTTGATAAAATAGTTTTCTTAATTGTCTATGATTTAAAAATAAGGGTCAAGTCTTACGACACCGCAAGTGCACAAAGTCATACAAGGAGAAAATCCTGAATTGTAAGTCCGTATCATTCCCACAGAGATTTGATAGTGGAATTAGATGTGATCGTCTACCCCAACTACTAAAATTTCATACTATTTGGACTCAAAACTCATAATGAAGGTTTTATCTAAACAACACAAATTAAAATTTCCTATACTTGTGAATATATTAAGCTAAATCAAAAGTAAATGAATAAAAATAAACTGTCTATAAAAGAATGGATTGAATCAATTCCTCGTGGAGAAAATGAAACCATCAATGAAATACAATGGAATACTAATTCCAAATACTCAAACTACTGCCTCGCTTTATGTAGGGATCTGATTTTTGTCCAAGATTTTCAAATTATTGGAATCAGATTTCTCCATATTCACTGATTAGATATCCTTGTTTCTCCTAAGACAAGATCTAACCACCACCGTATTCCAAATTTTCGTAAGATCTCGGTGTTTTTCTTTCAATACTTCACACCCATTTCCCGCTGATAAAGATAACTTTACTTTACCTTCTGGGCTGATTTTCTGAAATTTCTACTACTTCACCGGTGGCCCAACCTCTCTCAAACATCTACTGCCCATCCTTCCTCAATAGATATGAGCCAACACTCGGATTGAATTAGTACGTAAACGAAATGAGCCGAAATGTAGAGCTTCTCAACCTAGGTCAAGAATTTATGAGTGAGCCTGAGCCCGAGCCGAGCTTGAATCGCTGAAATTAGGCCTGCTTCTGCCTGGATTTAAAAAAAAAAAAAAGCTTGGCTTTAGCTCATTAGGCTTGTTTTCCATATGAACGAGCCTCGAGCTTAACTCTCTAGCCTGAAGCCCAATCTCGAGCCTATACAAGTTTGTATCAGAATCAACCTCAAGCTCAAATTCATATACTTTTAACTTTTGTAATCAATCCGATAACAAATACATCACCATAAAATAATTTTCTGCGGATCGTTTTAACTTAGTTGATTTAGCAATCGATGCTGTGTCGTTAAAGCCACCTCCTTCAACATTTGTTTCCCTTCTCTGGATTACGCACTCCACTAACGAATAAATTTTCTTGCAACCGAAAAATTATGAAATAGAATTAAAACAAGAGGAAATTGCAGAGCAAAATAAGATAATTCGAAATCATTGAATAAGAAACATGATCGTTTTAATCAATTATCTAAATAAAGAAATAATATATCAACAAGATCTCCAAGTAAACTCATTAGTAACAAATGCAAACTATTCGGGCAACATACCGCTACACATGGTTAAGTCACACCACTCCCGATCACTGAAGCCGCGCATGATTCACCTCAAGACCCATAGCTTCACCACCGTCTGACCGGAGATCCAGACCGCCCCACCATATCGAACCTGGCCTACCTAAATTTTCTTCATACCTGCCAGCCGACTGGCACTCCTGGGCTACATCGTCTCTGCTTGCAAATTATGCCTGGGCCTTGCTTCCTCTATGAAACCCCCACCCCCACGATCACCCTTGATGCCTTACCCATACCTACGATGCGCTGGTTAAGTCCCAGACAAGATCCAAAGGGGGCCCCTAATAATTCTCAGATTAGATCGGATCCTAGTTCATCAGCCGACTGATCGTGACTGTCCATGCATTTTCCCTCAATGCTACTCAAGATCGGAAAACCTTGTCTAAGCTCATGGACACTAGCCTCTATAGTTTCCATAGGAGCCCCAGTACCCTCATATTTGTAATCGGATTCTTGTACACCAGATCGGAATGACGTATCATGGGTCATACTTAACATCCATTGTCCTTCCCGACATCCCCTTTCACGCAAGACCTTCTTCACGCTTATCCACACTCGGAACATACCGTCGACACCTTCACAATATCGCAGTACCATTTCCGCTAATGAGCAGATCTAGAGAGATCTAGGTACGGGGCCCCCCAACATGGCATGGGATTCGCCGAGCTCCTGGGCCGGCCTTCGCCATTAGCGCTCCTTAACGGCCTCTGCGGAGGATTCACAAAGGTGACGGCAATCCATGCCGATCAGGATCGCAGCCTGAGGATCCATTACATATGATATCCGGACACATGACTGAGCATTTCACTCCGGCGCGCCCAGCCTGATCGCACCCGTGAAGACCCGTGATCCTCACGGCCGGAGACCGCAGAAGTGAAGCCTCTGCTCCAAATGACCGGATAACCCGAGGCCCGAGCCGTAGCTTTTTCGAGCCGAGCCCAGCCGAGCCCGAGATTTATCAAGCTTAAATTAAGGCTCAAGCTCGCCGCTTAGCTCATTTAGCCGAGCCCAGCCGAAGCTGAGCCGAGCCCGAAAGAAGTGTTTGGCACAACCCTAATTGGAATTTACCTGTAGATAAAGGTGAACTATCTGATTATTTATATTGTTAAATACACCCCTCCGACTTCAATTAAGAGCGAATGAGGGATCTATCAAAATGAACTCTCAAAGCTTCGCACTCACAATGGTACGAACATACCTAGAAAGAATGCTCAACTCAGAATCTCCATTCTATGCTACTTGTAGTAGATCCTAGATATCGCAGTAAGATACATTCCTCAACTGTACTAGGTACTACTTATTGGGAACTTTATCCATTAAAACTATATCATTAAGCAAACCGAACCCAAATTAATTCTCCAGAATCAGTAAAAGAAATGGAGTCAAGGTTCGATTAATACATTGCGAATTAAGAAATGGAGCAATCGATCACGCACAACCACTATAATTGCATAAACTATGAAGAAATGAATTCCAGAATTTATTCAGATTCTCATAAATTTTCAGCAAGAATACTTAAGAAAAATAACATAACTAAAAATCCAAATTCTACTTTCTCCTCGCATGGGCCTATGGTATTCAAACCGAAAAATTAAACTAAAAATAAAAAAAAAAAAAAATTATACTCTAACATACACTGAGTTCCTCTTCACTTCCCTTTCGGGTAAAGGAAGACCGGTTTCTTCGTTTACTATTCTAAAGCTATCTATTTATACTGTAAAAAGAATCTGGGTCGAATCCCCAAAATGCTCCAGGTGGAAATCCAAAGAAAAGCCCCAATTCACTATCCTATGTCGCGACTTCAAGCCGATGTCACGATAATGGACTTGTCTTGATTGCTCATGATCACGCGAATTCTTCTTTAAGTTGCAACTTTATCTCATAAACAAATTGATCGTTGGTCGCGATGACGGTGTGGTCGACTTCATTCGCTTCAATGTTTCTTCTCAAGGTTGATGTCGCGACCAGCCATACGTCACACATCATTGTCTTCCTTTCTCCCAATCCTCGAGTCAGCGCTTGTCATTTTTCGTTGCACTCACTTACCGCTTCAGATGATGACTTCATGTCAGGACTCGATTCCTTCGTCGCAATTAGTGTCGTGGTCTTCTTATTTTCATATCTTTCATCCCTTTATGTCGCAACATTCGATGATGTCGCGACCTCTTTTGCTTCCCCATTCCTTTCTTCAAACTTTGCAACTTCTCACTTACGCAACTAATTTCCTTCTTCCCACTTATTTTCCAGGTCGCGACCACAGTTGCATGTCACGACATCAATTTCTTCTGCTCAGCTTTTCTTCAGGTCGCGACCTAAATTAATGGTCGTGAAATCACTTTTGATCCCAATTTCAGAAAAAGGCTCCGCAAGTTCGGGCTTCCTTGCAAGTGCTTATCAGACATGTGTTACACCTCCTTTCAAATCCCATCTTTGGTTGCACTTTTAAATCTTTCCTGTTTTAATGTCGCGACATAGTAGTGATGTCGCGACATGAAATGGAACCTTGTATTTGAAAACCACAGTAAACTCTTTCTTTGTAAAGACCTCTTTGTAGCTTCATAGACCCGATTATCATTACCACCTCGGGAGGCGGTGTCGACATCATTCATAACTTAGTGTCGCGACATCAAAGGATGTCAGCACATGGAATTTCCCACATTCTGGATTGTTTCCCGAAGGTCTCGACCACGCTTTCTTTCATCGTAACCTCCTTTTCAAGTCACGACTTCACTTGTTCAAGTTTTCTGCTTCTTCAAAGCCAAATTTGTTGATGTCGCGGACCTGAACGGCCGGGCAACTCGAGCACTCCCTGTCACAATTTAAATTTCAACAGACTCCCACCGCGCAGCTGATTTCTTCTCGATTTTGCTAGAATTGAAGCCAACAGATTTTCGAGAAATGAAATTCGAGTCAATTATCCACTTTCTTCAAACAAATCAACATTTATCTCATAATAATCTCTCGAAAATGGATTAAAATCTTAATGAGTTTTGAATTCATCACGCGACATCGCTTTGTGGTCCTCGACAATAAATGGTCGAACTCGCTCGCAAGGACTTCGCTTAGCTTCACTTCGTGCTGCGACCCTTTGTTCTTCTTCAACTCTAATGTGGTTGCAACTTCAATCTTCCGTTGAGACTCCAGCTCAGCACGCGACCTCAACTAAGACGTCGCGACCCTCAAATCGGATTCAATCAAGGCCGCTGACATCGTGAGTGGTGTCGCGACCGAAGATTCTACTTTGAATATGTCCTTTAGTCCCCAACCACACTTCTTCATTTCGCAACCTCTTTCACTTGTTGCTTTGCAATTTAGTCTCAATCTTAACTTCAAGTCACGACTGCTTGAATAAGCCTTCTATCTCTCTCCTCAAGGTCAGTCCCGCCGATGTCAGAACTCGAATTAATCAACAAACAGCCTTCTTATCGCACCACTTTCAAGCATTTACTTCATTTCATTGTAGGTCGATCTCTTCCGCTTTGGCTGGATTTTCGCCTGTACGTACTTTTCTACAAAATTAAATTTGAGCAAATTACCCAAGTTTCTGTATATGAATCAACAATTAACTTGTAATAAACCAAAAAAGGGATTAAAAATCAAATGAGTTTTTAGACTCATCACCAAACAATTCTCAAAATTGGATCCATAAACTAAAAAGTCATCCATAAAGATTTCCATAACCTCCTCCACAAAATCAGAATTATAGCGACCCCCGAGCTCGACCTGACCCAATTGGAGGTTCCAAACTAAAACCCGTGGACGCCCGGTCGAAGCCATTAATCAAATCCATTGATCAATTACATTTCATTAATGCAATCATTTTCATTCTCAAATATTTGCGAAGCGGTTTTTAATTCTCGGGGTGCTTCCATAAACATTTACAAACTAATAGTCTACAACATTTAACAAAATACATTTACAATGAAGGCATCCAAGCCTCTTCAAAATAGTTTACAAAATGGATGTTTCAGAGTTCAAATTGTTTTTACAAAATATCAATGTTCAAAATAAATGGAGTGAATGTATATGTCGAACCATATGCCGTAAACTTTCTGGATGACTCCAACCCTCGACTTTCTGGGCCTACTTTCAATCACCTGGTCTATCACTCAAGCACTCCACGATTGATTAAAAACAATACGCTGCTTCCTTTCATGCTTAGTGGCTCCCATACGCCTCTATTCCATTTCAGTTCAATACGAATCATGCATTTATCAAAATAATGCATTTATACAATGTCTATGTGTAATGTAAAAGATACTTATACAAATACACTTTTCAAATCATTTTCGCTTTTCGGTTTGTGATTTCACATATGACTATAGAGTCAACATTCACGATAGATTCAATCGGGTGAATCCTGGCCCCTGCTTTGTCATTCTGTGAGCAATGCGGATTTCACATCGGACATTACAATCTCACATATGACTATATCAAATGACACTCACTTATTAAATTCACCAGAACTCGTCTGCTCATTATCCAATAGTAATGTGATTTCACATTGAACAAATACGATTACCGTACCTAATCTAAACAGAATCCCTACCTCAAGGGTCATTCAATAATACATTTCAAATCAATATACTCACATGCAGTAAATTCACTTATAATTCAAATACATGCACACATGCAGATATTTGACAAACATTTCGAGTACTAATAATTCAAATCAATATATATATATTTCACAAATAGAACTTGAAATGGGAATTGAGTCACCCAAAACAAAACAGACAGAGAACAAAGAACAAACCAATTTATCGATTCCTTTTTCTCTTTCGATACCAGTCCTAGTTCAGGTTGTTGTCTTCACCCACACCTAGTCAAATACAAATTCTCCATGGTTTGAACAATTAATTATATTAAAGGAATACGAGGCTTTCGGAACAAAATCCGAAAATTTCATTTATGAACAAAGGCCTTCACACATCCTAGGCAGCCTTTCATATAAGAAAGGCTTCGCCACGCCGAAGGCCCAATTTTTGCCCTGTTTTTTCCCTCCTTGCCCATTTTGCGATTTTCTCCAAAAATCACTCAAAAACTCAATACAAATTATGGAAAACACTCCCAAAGGCATTTTAATATTATCCTAAACCAACCATGAGCAAAACCCATGGATGGATTAGAGTTTTTCTAACCCAAACATCATTAAAGAAATTCTAGGGTTTTGTTCTTACCTTGAAATCACTTTGCACTTGAAGCCCTAGCTTCCTTCTTCCTTCCTCTTTGCAAGACCTTGCATAAACATGGAGGGATTCACACCAATCTCCAAAAACCTAGCTCTTCTCTCTCTCTCTCTCTCTCTCTCTCTCTCTCTCTCTCTCTTGTCTCTAAAACGTTTTTGCACAAATGAGAGGTTTCTAAGACCAAATGTGGTCTAATACCACTTATCCACTATAAGGCCATGTTTGCACATCATTAAATCCCATTTCCATTTTCGCATTTTAACTCTTTTTATTTCACTTTCATTTATCATTTAATTCATTTAAGATTTAAGCTCATTCTCATTAAACCCCAGTCTTCATTTACACATTTCAATTTTGCCACTTTTCACTGGGTTTATTTCCTGTCTAAATCAATTTCTCATTTTAGCATATAATACTTCTAATCATAGGCTCACATATTCATTTCACATTTATCACTTTTAATAATTTACTCAGCTTTTTCCTGCAAAGCCCAAGTTTGACTCCATTTATACCCTAATATGTAATAAAAAAATTATTATGTGTCCAGGTGTTTTTGGGGCGTTGGCGTACATCATACACCTTTGAATGGCGTGTGGAGCATTACATAATCCAAAAGTCATCTTTCTAAAAGCAAAGGTGCCATAAGGACATGTAAATGTAGTTTTCTCCTGATCCTCTAGGGCTATAGCAACATGGTTATAACCAGAATATCCATCAAGAAAATAGTAATAGGAGTGCCCTGCTAACCTTTCCAACATTTGGTCAATGAAAGGTAGAGGATAATAGTCCTTTCTGGTAGCAGTGTTTAGTTTTTTATAGTCTATATACACTCTCCATCCTCGTCACGCTTCAGAGGGAATCTATTCTTTCATTTCAATTACAATGAATCCGCCCTTTTTGGGAACCACATGAACTAGGCTCACCCAAGGGCTGTTTGAGATTACATATATGAAGTCTATATTCACCCATTTCAATACTTCTTTTCTAACTACTTCTTTCATTACTGGATTTAGCCTTCTTTGATGTTCTATAGAGGTTTTAACGTTCTCCTCTAAAAGGATCTTGTGCATACAGATAGAAGGAATGATTCCGTTCAGATCATCTATAGACCAAGCTATTACTTTCTTACATTTTCTGAGAATCTCCGACAGTTTTTGCTCTTCAAGCTTAGTCAATCCAGCTAAAATGATGACTGGATTTACTTTTTCTGGTTGCAAGAAAGCATACTTCAAATGTTTAGACAATTCTTTTAGAATCAAACCTCTAAGTCAGGTTTACTTTGTCAGCTTTCTCTTGCAACCGCTGATTTTTCAGACTATTTTCTTCAACACTAAGTATCGTTTCTTAATTTAAAATGAGTTCGGTTCAACTTCAAGATGCTCAAGATACTGGAAATTCATCTCATTCTCATTCATTGAACTTTGAAAATTACAATCATTGTTCAGAACTTATGGGAATTTTTGTTTCTACAATCTCACAATCAGCATTAATAAGTTATGGTTGTTTCAAACTGTGATTGAGATTGAATTGCATTGCCTCATCTCCAACCCTGAGAGTCGGTTCTCCTTTCTTCATGTCGATCAAAGTCGCCCCATCGATAAAAAGGTCTTCCTTGGGTCAATAATTGGAACTGCTTGTCTTCTTCTATATCAATAACTACAAAGTCCACTAGGAAATTGAACTTTCCCACTTTGATCAGCATATCTTCAAGAATACCCTCAGGTTGGGCCAAGGTTCTATCTACCATCTATATATCATGGCTGTGGGTATAAGCTCCCCAAATCGAGTCTTTAACTATAGATAAAGGCATCGTTGATGCTAGCCTAGAATCGCATGGTGCTTTTCCCATCGTAATTCCTAATTTACAAGGTATGGTGAAGCCGCTCGGATCCCCGATTTCTCCGGTAAAGACTTTCGGATAATTGTGCTGCGTGCTGTCAGCCTACTACCCCTTCTTCAATAATGCTTCTCTTCTCACAATATATCCTTCATGAATTTTTGTAGATAAGAAGGCATTTCCAGTCACTGCCTTTAAAAGGATATTGATCTCTATTTTCTTGAACATGTTCAAGAATCTAGAGAATTGCTCTTTAAGCTTCACCTTCTACAGCCTCTAAGGGAATGGAACTTGAGGATTGTACGCTTTAACCTCTTCCATCTTCCTTAGATTTCCCTTTTCAACTTACTGCCTTGCCGCATTTTTTCCTGCTTTGATTCTAAAAGAACTTCGAACTGCTACTTCAATTCTTTCCACTTCGCTCCAATTTCTACATGTTTCTCTTCCTCGCCTTCTTCTTCTCATTTCTTCTCTCTTCTAGTCTCTCTCGCCACTTAGAGTTATTTCCATGCAATCCTTCAAATTCTTCCTCAGGTCACTCGAATGCATCCTCTGACTGACATTCTCGCACGGTTGGGCCACCATTCTACTGAGTCTCTAGATCTCTTCCAAAGAGGCGCTGTATCACTCCAAACACGGGCCAGGTTTGCTTAGAATGCTGCTGAGCCTCAAGAACCGTCTGTATGGCGTTTAAGAGCCCTCTTATTTTCCCCATGAAAGTACATCCTGTCCCTCAAAGGAATCTTAGATCTCCTCTCACTCGATTTTCGGCTTTGTCCCGCTTATCATGGTTTGGCCATTTGTTGTTAAAACCCCATGTGAGGCATGATATTATCAAGTAAATTCCTCTGGTCTGTGTCTTTTGAACTTGTCAGGCTCCTCCTCCATATGAGAAATTCTTATGGTTCCCGAAAGTCAAAAGGTAAAGGAGCTGGTGCTGGAGGTCGGCTAAAAGTATAGCTCCTATTAGCACGAGGTACTATGCCTCCTCAACTCGTAGGGACCCATGGTTGGCCCCTTTAACACTATTTTTGTCTTCCTTCATCTATCATTCCCACTTCAAGTGCCGCTAAGGCATTCTTCTCTCATTGTTTCCAAGCTTGTTCATTAATGCATCAAATTCTTGTTTGGTGGTAGTCATCCATTAAGCTCAATTACACCACCCCCCTTCGCCTCGGGCCGCCGCTCTTGGAAGCTTTAGATGGAGATTTTGTAGTCAGATTTGGCAAGGTCTTCAATCACCCTCTCGCTTCCTCAAGACTTTTCTTTCAAAGCCTTACAACATGCTACAATTTCACTATACCCTTTGAGTCATAAATTCATGGAACGGTAGAAAATGTCCATCCGAGTAGTCGGATTATTCCATGCACAGGCATCTTTTAGTAAATCTTGCATTCTTCATGCATTAGACTTTCATCCTCCCCCTATTTGAAGACTATGATTTCTCATCTCTTTTCAAAAGTCAAGGTCAGAGGGAAAAATCTACTCATATAAGCCTCCACCAACTCTTCCCAATTTGTCACCGATCCAATAGGCAGTGACTCAAACCAAGTTGTTGCCACATCTCTCAGTGAAAAAGGAAAGAGCTACAACCTGACACTTTTGGTCTCACCACATTCAGCTTGACTATGTTAGCCATTCTCATAAATCTTCCCATATGTTCATCAGCCTCACCAGATGTGCTCAAAGTAAATTGATGTCGCTATACCATCGTGATCGAGTCAGCTCGAGTTCAAAATCATGGATTCTTGGAAGGTTGTCTCACAACAGCACTCATCTTGCTCTGCACGTTTTCCTCCAAAGTCCTCCATCGTCATTTTCCTTTTCAGGTCTATCTCGTCAGTCTTCCGAATAGGTTGTAATCTTTATCTTTGATTTTCCATATTTGTAGATTCAGCACTTGTAAATTTCCTTAGATTCCTCAGTGTTTTCTCAATTTCTAAATCCAAAGGCAGTAGATCTGCTTCTGGTTTTCTGTGCTTTTAAAATCTTACTAAAATAAAAACACAAATTAAATATGTGGGAAACAATTACATCCATTTAAGCTGATAGAAGATTTTCAGTAGCTTAATCAGCTACTGCTATTATAACTATTTTTATGATTTATTTTTTAAAATTTATGACAAAATAAAGAAAAATGTCAAAATTAGTAATTCCCTCTTTGGTTAGAATATTGATCTTTAAATTCATCGATCAATCCCCGGCAATGGCGCCAAAAACTTGTTTGGACCTAATTTGTATTTCATCACATGTACCCAAAAGCTTGTTTAGGCCAAAATGTATCAAGAAATTGATACTGCCACCAAGAACTAAATCAATCCCTGACAATGGCGCCAAAAACTTGTTGACCAAAAATATGATGAGATCAGTGTGTGCCAAACATCTGGTACTACCACCCAAGAACTATTCAGTCCCCAAGTCCCCGGCAACAGTGCCAAAAACTTGTTAATGACTAATTTTGATTAAAATTGAGTTTGGTCTAAATCACTGTAAGTGCACAAGTCATACAAGTAATAAAAGTGGATTTTTAAGTCTACAGATTGTTCCCACAAGGATTGCTGATAAATCAAAAGATTAACTACCCTAACTACTCAAGATCCCTACTATTTAAACTCCAATGTTAAAATGATGAGAGATGTAACACCCCAAAATACACCCTAATCGTTTTCAATATGTTTAGGATATTTTGTAGGTATAATTTGAATTTTTCGTAATTTAAATGCAAAACGTGAAATTTTCGAAACCCGAAATATGTACAAGAAACAAGGGTAAATTTGTAATTTGTCAAAATGGGACATAAAAGACATAAGATAAGATGATTATGGGCTCAAGTAGAATATAGCATAAGTTTATTTGCAAAAAGAAAGGAACTTGAGGACTAAAGTGCAATAAAGGAGGAATTGAGCATTTTGGAGAGCAAATCGGTGGAGATAAGAGAAGATGAGAAGAAGAAGAAGAAGAAGAAGGGAAGATAAGGAAGGAGAAGGAAGGAGAAAAGAAGAGAAGAAAGGTATGAATGCCATGATTTTGTAAGGGAAACTACTTGTATGGATTCTGTGACCTTTTGTATGGCTATCAATGTTCGTTGTGGTTTGCTAGGGAATCTAATTCCAACCTAGATTTGTTGAAAGTCAGTTGAAAACCCTAGTTGGTATAAGATGGATATGGAATCCTTCTTATTTCTATGGTTTTGTATAGATTGGTGGACTTTGGTATGGATTAATGGAATTTTTGTCTAGGGTTTGGTTATAAGAAGTTCTAAACCACCATTACAAGTGTTTGTGGGAGTTGTTTTTGATGGATTCCATGGTGGTTTCTATGTGTGATGGAAGTTATTTGAGTTGAGGAGGTTTATGGTTCAAAAGTTGGTATCAAAATGGAAAAATCTACCATTTTTGGGCAATCCCGCAAAGTGGTACTGGTACCTAAATAGGGGTAGTACCAATACCTATATGCAGAGGCAAAATGGTACCGGTACCAATCAAACTGGTATCGGTACCACTCACCAAAATAGGGTTGGTCCTTTATCGATCCAAGTGGTACTGGTACCACTGCTTCCAGCAGCCCTGATATTTGTGTTCTTACATCATTAAGCTTAAATTCATACACCAATGGTATAGGAACCCTAATAAATTATTAACGGGGGTTCAAATATGAATGAAACTAAGTGAAAAACACACCATACCTCACTGCTGAGGCGGAGCTTGATATTGGCAAACATAATGTTCCTATGGAAATATATAGTAAGTGTCCTAACACATATAATTGTAGGACTCCTACACTGCATATTGAATGGCATGGCACTTCGTTACGTGTAAGGTACGCATAGAACTCTAAGATTTCCGATGAGTGCCTAAAACACTCATATTATACCCGCGTCCGCTTTATGTTTTTAGTTGATTTTACATTTAAATAAGCGCATTATAGCCCAAGATATGATTGTGGAGTTTTTGTGAATTGCAAGTCAAGAGGGTGGTTTTCAGGCAATTTGGAGCTGAATAGAATAAGAAAAAGAAACACTAGTAGCCACGTCGCGACGTCCCCACATCGCGACGTCCCAACGTCACAACATCGCAACGTCGTGACATCACCACGATTTCTGCCTCAGCATCATTAAAAGCAATGGAGACCTAATTTCGAGGTAGGAAGAAATATGCTGACTGAGCTGAAAGGTGAGCAAAGAATACCCAAATCATCGAGGAAGACACTTTCTTTTTTGTATTTCTTCTTCTCCTGGAGCAACCGTTGATGACTGCTGACGATTATGTATATTCAATTCCCAAAGATGTTCTAGATTTCTATCTGTGTGGTTTTGTTGAACCTTGTCACAATTGAATAGATTAAGGTTTAAACATATATTATTCACTTTATTTATGATTTGCATTTATCTGCTCTATATCTGTGATTTAAATACATGGTAATGTCTCGCCAACATTGGCATGATCTGGCTAGGTATCCGAAATCGAGAGATAAGGACTCCCAAGGATCTGAATAGAGCAACACTTGGTCAATCGACGAATAGAGATATCCTAATTCCAAGTGTGGCATTAAGGGTTTAAACATTTAAGCATTTCGGAGTCCAGGGTTGAGGCAGAGATGCACCTAACCCCACTAGCGAGATAGGCAATTATACCTCGAGAGAGGGTACCTAGTAAGCACGATCACCCCGTCATCAAGAAGTCATTAATAGACTTAGTAGTAATTCCTATAGGTAGTCATCCATCAAAGGTGGTAGGGGGAGACAAATCCCTAGTCTTTACAAGCATAGTAATTCATGCTAATTTAGGCTTATTTTTAATCGTATTACCTAGTTAGATAGAAATTCGTGAGTTTAAGTCCGTATAATATTATAAGAACAATTTCAAGAATAACGCACTTCTCCCCGTGATCGATATCCATACTTAGGTATTACTCTATATTACTTGAGGCGACTGCGTAATTTAAAAGCACATAGGCATGCACATTTTACATCACTTGATTTTACTTATCAAGTTTTTAAAGCCACAAGCAGTAGGAGGTAAGTTTTAGTGTTGATATTGAAAAAAGTGCAATTATATATTACTCTAGAATTTTCCTTTTTATTTTATTTTGCTTTTACAAGTGCTTGTAATTTGGTCTTTGTATTTTGTGTGTGATTGCATATTAAGGTTACTGTGAATGTATCTGAAGTCGAGGTCAAGTTGAACTACATCCGTTTGATCCTAAACCAGAAAGAACCTTACACCGTTTACGCAGAGAACAAAGAAAAGCACAACACAGAAATCTAGCAATCATGCAGAACAATGTAGAGCAAGATGTAAAGACCAAATGATGTATATGTGAAAATATGGCCATGAGGAACGGATAAATACCAAAAAACTGATTCAAAACAAAAAGGAAGTATACTCAAACCGAAATGAAAAGTATTACCAACACTCAACCCCTTTCCGCAAGTGCACTGCCTGGGTTACATAAGTGGACTCTAGGAGTCCTGAGCATCGCACTCCACGAGGATTGAGGTTCTCTCTAATTGAATTTGATCACCCCGATTACAAAGAGCTCTTCACTATTTAAGTAATTGGCAGATGTCGAATAAAATCAATTTAATTGAAACAAACTGATTTAAAACTAATCCCAAAATATACCAAATAAAACAACTACTTAATTTAAAAGGTATGAAGAGAGTCACTAGTGGATGGGGATACTATTCACAAAAACAGCTTGCATTTCCTGAAAGCACAACATTTGTGAGTTGAATGCTAGATTTGTCCAAGCAAAATAGCATAGCTAGATTCATCCTGGCACTATACATTTCACTATCTAACACACCATATTCCTTTTCGTGACAAATGGGTCTAAATAGCTACGTTTGTAAAATTTGGCACTCTCTTTAAGATTTGATTGTTTTTCTTTTCAATACTTCACAACCATTTCTCAGATCAAGAATTCATTTCCCATGCATGTGAGTAGAAAATGCAAGCCTTCTCTCCAATGTAATCGTGTCTCGCCCTTCAAATCTAATAAAATTTTCTATCTCCTTGATTAGATCTTTCGCTAACACGGATCAAGATCCTTTATCGACTAAGGAGAAACCTCGGGATCAACTAAATTGATACATCATCTAATTAATCCTCACACCATGAGTAAATTCAGCGTGATCTATCAAAGTAATTTTTTCTAAAGTTCATTGGGCTCCAAGATATTAGTCTAACATAATCTTGCTACCGCTCTTTACCTCGTAAATCTCCATCTCGTGTCACCTCGTGAGGGCTCCCTGAAATCGTATAGCAAAGATACAAATCTTTTCCGGGTATGTCTAATATTCCTGGAATAGCTTAATTATATGAATAATACCACTATATAAATTCGCTTTCAACCCACAAAATAACCGGAAAACCGTGAAACCGAATGTTCAACAATTAATCCCCACCTCTGTGAGGGGTGTTTAATGTTCCATTACCGGATTCCACCATCACCAATCAAATAAAAAAAGTAAGAAATGTGAAGAAATAAAATCATGAGACAAAGAAGAGAAAAACCAAATTTGAGCTTTAAATCTTCGCCTCAATAAAGTAGGGAACAAATTGAATACTAGGCCAAAGACCGAAATCTCTTCAATAGAAATAAAAATATGCTCTAAAACTACTCTAAGATCTATTAAAAATAAAATCCAAGCAACAAAAACTAAGAAAATAGTACTTAGAGAGATAAACCCATGAGAGAGAAAATCTGCATTTTAGCTTCAATCTTTTGTCTCCAACTTTAGTGAAATCTGAATTTGCTCTATAACACCAAATCTCTTCAATAGAAATAAAATCGTTTAAAACTACTCTAAAATCTAAAAAACAAATCAAAATCAGAGAAAAACTCGGAAAATTGCGCCTAGAGAGAGAAACCCCATGAGAGAGGCTTCCAATCTTCCCTGCGCCGGCCTCTTTACCTAAAAAACGAGTATATATATGGTCCTAGGGTGAATGGGCCTTTCAAATTAGGTCAAAATATCAATTTTCTACTTTTAGGTTTCTCCAAGGCTTTTGGTCTAAACAATAAACTGGTCGCTACACTTTTTTAGGTCGCGACTAGTTTCTTAGTCGCGACCAAGTTTTCTCCGGTTGTAACACACCTCTCGGTCGCGACTAAGCTCTCGGACAAGAATCGTTTTTCTTTTCTTCTCCAACTTGTCTGGGCCATAACTTCGTCATTCGAACTCCTGGATTTGGGCGTGAGTACTGCTTGAAAGCTCTTTGAATGTAGAATGTAGCCATGAGGGGATTTGAACCATTTGATGTTCCATATGGTACATAAAAAATTTATCTTCCCAAAGAGCTGCTATAGACTCTCTGACTCTTCTTTGGAAATATATTGCTCATTTCTTGCCAAATCACTCGCTTCATCAATAATCCCACAAACCAAGTTTAGAGGAAATTTTATGAGTTTTACATGAATATGGATATAAAATGCACAAATAAAGATGTGAAATGAATCAAAACATGTGATGAGTTTTGCACTCATCACAAGATCATGGCCAAGAGCAAACCAGCCAAGGGGGGTCAGCAATGGGAATAATGAACAGGAATCAGTGCCCAAGCCGCTTATACAAATCAGATGATACATTCATGTTGCTAGAAGAGTCGCTCTACCACCTACGCTATTCATGACTATCCAATCTGACATGCAACACCCTAAGATATACAATAAGGATGGTAATTGTATACACCACCTATTCGTGGAAAATAACTTCAGCTAAGTCGACCTTACAGATGCTTCGTAACATCCTGCTCCATAGATCGCCAAATGAGAATCAATATGTACTTGACCAACTTCATCGAAGTATGTGACACGGTCAAGTATAATGGGGTAACTGAAGAGGCACTTAGGCTGAGATTGATCCCGCTCTCATTAGGTGATAAAGCTAAGCATTGGTTGACAAGTCAGCCACCGGATTTTGTTAATTCATGGAACGACCTAGCCAAGTAGCTTCACAAAGTTCTTCTCACTGGGAAAATTGCACACCGTGCAAGAGATCAATATCTGACAACTAGAGGGGAGAGCTCGCAAAGGCATGGGATAGATTTCATGAATTGTCAGGAAGTGCCCACACCACAGCCGACCATGGATGCAAGTCCACACTTTTTATAACGGTCTGAGGGATGCGACCAGAACAGAGATTGTTGCCTCGGCAGGAGGTGCGCTAATGAAGAAGACTACGGACCAAGCATATGAAATCCTGGAGGATGCTGCTACTAACACCAATCAAGCGTCTAGAGATAGGTTTATAATCTAATCAAGGCTATGGGCGCACTCCGATAACGAGGTTCTCAACACCGTAACACATGTCACGCAGCCTTAATAGGCAAAGAAGGCACAAATAACGCCATTCGCACTAGCCCATGGGAGTTATGTAATCTTGTGGGCGACGTAGTAGTACGTAATGTCAACACAACAAGAGCATGCCCAAGATAGGTCGAGGTTTAGTCGGGACCTCACTGACAAGAATGTGGTCAAGACGGAGCAACAACTACCAGAACCACAATCAAGGCCAAGGGGCATGTGAATAATTAGAATAACTTATAAATGTATTATGATGGATCGAACAATCGTAACAACATGCCACCACCCCCGATTGAGCGAATCCACCGAGAAAATGTGGACTTGGAACAAGCCATAGAATAAGCTACTCCAGATACCGCCTTTAAGTGACCTAGACAAAGGTGAATATGCAACACTGCATCACCCAATCTGAACAATCAAGAAGCACAATTGAGAATTAGAGGTGCGATGGCCAAAATGGCCAATTCATCGATTGTAAAGGCAAACAGCTTCCTTACCAAGCAACTCAGAAGTGAACCCGAGATGAGAAGGGAACGAACATGTAAAAGTAGTCACACTAAGAAGTGGTAGAGAATTAGCAATACAAGGCACCCCCAAAGGATAGGAGGCAACCGAGGAAGTCATCCGCACTACCAAAATGATAAGACGTAAAGGAACAACAAGAGAAAAAAAAGTTTGGGGGAGAAGAAGCTAAGGCAAAGGATCAGCCAATCACGATTAAACCTATAGCCCCAATTCCGTATCCCCAACGCCTAAAGAAGAATAAACTGGACAAGCAGTTCACCAAGTTTATGGAAGTGTTCAAGAAACTGCACATCAATATTCCGTTTGTTGATGCTCTGGAACAAATGCTAAGTTATGTCAAATTTATGAAGGATATCTTGTCAAAGAAGAGAATACTGTTGGATTTCGAGACAGTTAATCTCACTGAAGAATGTAAAGTACATCTCGTGAGGAAGCCGCCGCAAAGCAAAGACCTGTGCAAGCTTACTATCCCCTATTAATTATCTGAACGCCATCTTCGAGAGAGCTTTGTGTGATTCTGGGGAGCCAGTATCAACTTCATGCCCTTATCCATATTTAGACGCCGAGATTGTGTGAAGCACGCCTAACCACAACTACAATTCAGCCTGGCTAACAAGTCCTTAAAGCATCCAAGAGGTGATAGAAGACGCTCTAGTAGGCAAGGATAAAGTCTAATCTTCCTGTGGATTTGGTATCAGATAGACATGGGAAGTTAAGATAAAGAAATAACCATAATATCGGGTAGACCATTTCTCGCAACTGGAAGAGCAATGATTGACGTACAGAGGGAAGAGCTGAAACTGAGAGTGTAGGAAGATGAAGTTAAGTTTAATGTGTTCGAAGCTGTGAGACACCCTGAAAATAGTGATACGTGCTTCATAGTAGAGACCGTGGAGGTTATAGTGTCTAGCCAAAGTGGTCTCACTGATCCTTTGGAGGCTAGCCTGGTACAGAGTGATTCAGAAAAATTAGGAGAAGAGGCCAAGGAGTATGTAAAATTGATGGATTCATTCTAACCTAATGGAATGAAATATTATGAACTCCTCTCGCGAAATACTCAAACGTCAAGTACATATGTCAACAAACACTCAAGATGGAGCAAAAGCCACTACCTAGCCATTTGAGGTATGCTTATCTCTGGAATGCCTCCACCTTACCTGATTATCAAATACCCCCGACAAATGATGTGAGGAAGATAAGTATTGAGGGTACTCAGAGATCACGAGGATGCGCTTAGATGGTCTCTAGCTGATTTAAAAAGGATTTGTCCTTCTATGTGCATGCATCGAATTTTGCTAGAAGATGGTCATGCTCTTCAAATAAGCACGAGGCGATTGAATCCAACGAAGGAAAGAGGTGGTCCGCAAGGAGGTACTAAAGTGGCTAGATGTTCGGTTATTTAACCCTACTCGACAAAGGCATGGTCATCCGAACAAGTGGTGCCTAAAGCTTAAGAAAAGAGTGATAAGACAGTAGAATAATACATTACTACCTTCAGAATACCACTAGTCGAGGATTTGTATCACCATCAAAACCGAATAAAGCTACCTCAAAGACCATTTCCCATTGTCATTTTTGGACTTATGTTGGATGTAATTAGCCTGGATAATGAATACTATTGCTTTTTGATGGGTATTCCAGCTACAATCGATTATAGATAGCCCCGAAGATCAGAGAAGATGATATCTACATGCCCCTTCTCGTAAGATATATCAGGCGATGTCTCTTCTGCTATGCAATGCACTGCACATTCCAAATACGTATGATAGCCATATTCTAGATATGGTTGAAAAGACAAATTCGAGGTGTTCATGGATGATTTTTCGTATCAGGGACTCCTTGAAAATCAGTCTGAAACTTGAGATCTGTTGATTAGATTCGAGGAAACTAATCTGCGCTTAATTCTGGGAGAAGTGTCATTTTATGGTACAAGAAGGCATAAGACTAATCGGATTTTTGGAAAAGGAATGTAGGTAGACAAAGCAAAAATCACAATAGATAAAACTTCCCTCCACCCTCATCCGTAAAGGCATAGTTTTGGGCCACGCAGGTTCTATAAACATTTCATAAAAGACTTCTCTCACAGGTGTCGTTTAACTGATCGGTCCAAGTACATCATTTGAGCTGATATGCCAAAGGTAGCAGCCACTGGTGTTTAAATTAATATCAAATCCCATCAGGCACTGATCAGGGACTCCATTATTTAATATGCACAAGTGACTGGCAACTGGCCAATGAAACAAAGTAAGAGAAGAATACTCAAAGCAAACATTATGCTACTAAACTGAATGATCTGCACTGAACTGTTCTCTCCACCAAAAGAACTTGTCAACATCAGTTTGGTACTTGACAAATTAGCCCATTGATACAATAAGTAAGAGTGGCCACTCATCATCTCACATAGCACCAACACTGGAACACAAAAACCATGATCAATATAAAATAAACTCTGTCAAGAATCAACTTAGAGATTGAAGATATAATAACTGTTTAATAACCCACACAACAAGTAGATGAACATGGAATGATATTTCAGATATTTCAAGCATCAAGATAAACGTCACTCATATTGTCACTGAGCAATTATTTGAGCATGGCTGGCAAGATCCCTCCAGTAGTTTAGTCACCACTGTAATAAAGAGGTTCCTTCACATTTAACACTATCACCTGGAGAACTATTCTTATACAAATTGTTAACACTCCATGATGGCAGGATAAAATAAAATATAATACAAGATCTTAAACCACTCGCCACACTCTACCATGTAAAGTACTTATGCCTACAGAACAATATAGTGGTATTTAACCAAAGTTTCTATCGTCATTATTCAAGATGTCACTGGCTTCAGATCCACTCTGCAACAATGCCAAAAGAATGGGATATATCGGAAAGGATGAACATCCAAATATGCAATCTGATTTAACTACTGATTAGGACGACTTCACGTTCATTTCCATCACCAACCAGACATCTGGTCAGAAGATCGTCAAATTGGTAAAGGGCATCAACACCATCAACATTTTTAGTGAAATGTTCTTCTGAAACACATATTATATCAAACATACTCCACTGAGCACCATCACAAGAGGTTTCATTTTTGCAAATATGATGGCTTGATACGATTCAAAAGCAAGAGTACTATCTACATCACTGTGGCTACATCCACACTGTTGAGCGCAGTGCCAGAAAGTCAAATCAGAGATAAAGTCCATTCTGGAGAAAACAGTCAACAGCCCAAGGAAGGATTGGTTGAAGAAGATTGAGGATGCACTCTGGGCTTACAGGACAACATTCAAAACACCATTGGGTATGTCGCCATTCTGAATAGTTTATGGGAAAGCATGCCACCTACCAGTGGAATTGGAGCATAGAGCCTACTGGGCACCTCGGATGTTGAACATGGATAGTAAAGTGGCCGGAGAGAAGCGAATGCTACAGCTTAGTGAATTGGATGAATTACGTAATGAGGTGTACGAGAATGCTCGAATATATAAAGAAAAGAAAAAATCCTGGCATGACAAACATATCATGCGGAAAGAGTTCAAGGCGAGTCAAAGGGTCCTCTTATTCAATTCCCGACTCAAACTTTTTCCTATGAAATTAAAGTCACGGTGGTCGGGACCATTTACTGTGACCCAAGTCTTTCCACATGGAGGAGCGGAGATTATGCACCCTGAGAAAGGAACATTCAAAGTTAACACACAACGGTTGAAGCCATACCACGGGGCGAGATCCATGCGACAAGAAAACCATTCCCGCCAATGTACCGTATATCACAGAAATCTAGCGCTCCTTAACTTCTCGTGGGACCATTGAGATCCAAGGAAGTCGAGCTACCGACATTAAACAAAGCGCTACTTCTAGAGGCAACCTGCTTTTAACCCTTTCTTTCCGTGAAGGTCTAATCCTGTGTGTCTTTAGTTTTGAAGAGATTTTCGTCACCCTTTCCGTGAATCTGGCGTTTATTTTGATTGCCTGCTGTGACCCGAGAGAGTAATCAAGGTGAGATCGTCGGACGCTCATTTGTAGCTGGGCGAAGGACTATAATTTCTTTCAAGGGGGTTTTCAATCCTAACGCCGACGCGTCGAATCATGAAAAATTAGCCTTGATCACGTCCCGAAGTTGGATTTCCACGTCATGAACGACGCAACGTCAATTGGCACCCCTCTCTGGAACCTCACGACGTGGGACCTCAACGTCGCAATGTTGGATTTATAGTTTCTCTACCACGTCGTGACGCTGATTCAATGTCGCAATTATTGCCACAAACTCCTGCATACCGCGATGAGCCGAGCCCCACGTCGCAACGTTACCCCTATTTTATGAACCTCAACATTCTCTCTTCTTCCTCACGCGAACCCTAAGCCAAAGCTCTCCAACCTCTCCATTGTTGCAGAGTTCTGACCACCCATTAGTGATGGCCACACCGGGTCCATTTGACTCCACCAACCTTTACTCCCCCCCAGAGCCTCATCTCCATCAGCAAACCCGGTTGTGTGCCCTAACCCGCATTCCATTCGGTCCTGTGGCGTTTAGGTCCCGTTAGGTAGCCCCATTCTGCCTTGATTTTGGTCTCGCTAGAGCCTAGAACAGACCTTAGGTGTACCTAGTGGTTATCGTCATCCCATCACAAGTACACAAATTCTTCAATTCGATCGTGCACACTAAAGCTTGATCAATTGTCTAAGTGAGTTTTTGGAGGGTTTCTGCATTGGTGCCACTGGGTCTCACGCCCTACCTAGCTTGTCGTGGAGTTCCACGCACCTCATGGAGGCTGGCAGGCAAAACCCTTGGTCACCACCTCATCCTTACCATATAAGCCCAATGTCAAGCAAGCGACAAAATATGATCACAAGAGAGGCCTTCCAGGCTGAAGAGCCCGCACACAATTACTTAATTATGTCAAATTTTTCTAATGTGGAGCTACGAGAGGTTCGGCCTCATCTCTAAAATAGGTAGTCTATTAAGGAGAAGGCTCACCACCTGAGGATTTTTCGCAAGACAATTAAGTAACAAGGGGTAGAGGGCACTCTGCCAACCCCCTACATCAGCCGCCACTGGTAGTCCGAGAATTCTATGCCAATCTCGCCTCCCACATGAATAAAAAGGTTAGGGTGCGTAGGGTTTGGGTCAACTTATGTGCGAAGTCCATAAACGAATTCTACAATTTGGAGCCTCGTGGACACTGGGGCATTTGATAGCCTCTATGCGGCCCCGAACAACCTCGAGATCCTTAGGGTACTGACCAATGGGAAAGGGGAGTGGAAACCTGGGTCAGCCGAGGGACATGTCTGAATTCCAAGCCAAACACTGGCTCTATATCCCCAAGGTCTGGGCACCACTTCATCACCTCATGGCTCTTATCAGACACCAATGTTTGTGAGGTGACTCCGCCAAGCAAGCTTTCATTTCTCACTTCGCCATCCTTCGTGACATCCTTCTGTTGTAATGTGTCACAGGGACGCCATCCTCTATAAAAAAGATGTTAGTATGAATTTAGCCACCCATTCCTTATTTTTGGCCCATGCAAAAGGGTCGTGGTCCCCCTAGAGGACAACGAGGCATGGATACACCCTTACAAAGGCTATATTTGGCCAAGTTAAGGACAAGCCGGGGTGTACTACGCCCGAATCAGCTGTATGACTCAATGAACCTCAAATGAGGATGAGCTTCGAGAGTATCAGCCCGGCTCGTCTCCTGGGCCAACCCCAGGGGTGACGCCTCGCCGACCCTCCTTCCATCCACCACCGCCTTACGTATTCGCCCATCCACCACCACCACGGGGTCCTAGGGAAGAGATCCGACGCCCTTCCACTATCCTCGAGGACCTTGCTCGACCTCACAGCCTGTTCGGGAGGCCTACTAGATTTGACCCAGGAGCACCGAGTCCCCACCGCCCAGGGACATGGAGGCCCTCCGAGCTAACATGCGCACAATCCTGGCCAACCAGGCCACCATCCTCTGCGAACACCAGCCCCATGTGACTAGCCTCACCCAGATTCTCACCCCCTCCAAACACCGTCGCTCCGCAGTTGATCTAGCCGAACACGGAGTTTCCTACACCCTCTCGCTCTTTCATTGACATCAGGGGACAATGTCCCCACTTTGTTTTGGGCAGATCGGGCCTGTGATGTCATTGTTTCTGCGTGTGTCAGAAGCTATAATTGTGCTTTTCTAGTTTAGTATGTTCTAGGTTATATTTAGTTATATGTTTCTTGTTTAAGGTTTGTGTGAGGTACTTTTCTGTTTCAGTTCATTGGGAGTTCTCGGTTTCAGTTTGTTTCGGTTTTAGGATTGTTTTAGGTAGTGTGTGGCGATGCCATGAATGCTAATTGAGGATCACTCACCAATTTCGAATCTTGTTGGAAACAAAGTACACCATGTTGGATCCGTAGGTGTTAGATGCTCGAATTTATGTTGGATAGTGATTAGTGCCCAAAGTGCTATTTGAACCCTATTTTTAATAGGTTTTGAGCGCTTTTTGTGTACTAATTGTTGTAATTAACCCAATTTACATATTAAGGTCCCTATTATTCTAATGATCACATTTTGTGGCAAATTTTGCAGTTTTTGCGAGCTAATCACGCCAACATTGTTGAGTCGATCCAAATATGAAGAATTAAAGTCAAACTCAACATCATAGATCAGAGACTAGAAGGAAAGAAGAGAGAAGAAAATAAGAAAATGAAGCAGTAAGAAAATGGAAGAGATAATAGGAACAGCAGCCAATGGAACAAGAAATTAGAGAAACCTCGACTTTTCGCTAGGGCTAGCGAGCCGTGGATAGCGAAATTTCTCAATTTCGTTTATCTTCTGTAGAATTTCACTAGCTAGCTAATGTCACTTCATTCCTGTTTTTAAATTATGACATTCAATGAAGAATTTCGCTATTAGCTTAAATTTCGCTAATGAAATAAATCAAGCACGTCTCTAGCTAAAATCTCACATGATTTCGCTTATCTTCGGGTGATTTCATAATTAGCTAAAATTTTGAGCCTTAGCGAAATCCACTGCCTTGTCATGCTTTTGTAATTAATGCCAACCGAATTTCCAATTTTGGTATTACTCTCAGTTCTTAACTTAGCCAAATTGTTAGGCTTTCAGATTCACACATTCAAGTTGGCTATATAAGCCACCTTATAAGTTTGTAAACCCTAACTTTAATCTTTTCAAGAAATATCTCATGCTATGTTTTCATTTTCTTTTCGCTTTTCTCTCTTCTCTCTCCCCTCTTTCTCTCCTTTTCGTTACAAACACCCTCCAAGGATGACAACTCGAGGATGAGCGGCTAAAACCACTTCCTTCTTGAAGTAAAAAGGTCACTGGGGTGATCTTTAGGTTGTTGGTGGTTCCCCCCGTTTATGCAAGAGGTTTTGTCATTTTTGGTTCCTAAATTCAACTCTAGGTTTTTAGCTTTGATTTACTTCTTAGGCCAATACTCATGCTTTTAACCCATGCATATTGAGGAGAGATGCATCAGGGTTCTTTAGATGGTCTTTACTTAGCCACGAGGTTAAGGGTTAGGGTTTCAAATCGATAGTTGCATAACATTGAATGTTATTGATTTGGCCAATACTTCCATGCTTTAGAATCCAAAGGCATATTGAGCGAGAGATGTACTGGTTCTTAGGATGGTCTTTACGAGCCTCAAAATGATATTTATATGTTAGTGTTTCTCAAATTAGGTTGTATAGCATTTAATGTTATTGATTCGCTAATACTCTCCATGCTTTAGATACGCTGTACAATTAGTGATGATGTAATTGTTCTTGGGGATGGTCTTTACGAGCCTCCCGAGATGATATTGAATGCAGTTTCAAACAAAGAAAGGGGCCATAATCATACCCGTATTGACTCAAATAGGAGTTGTTTCAAGGGTGAGGTTTACTTCAGTTAAACATAGGATCCCATATGCCATGGACTATAGGTCGCTTGTCATAACGCGAGGAAATTAACCCTGTGGACCTCTCATTAGCCTTAGGACCCAAACCTAGTGGCCCAATGCTTCAAGGAGTTCTTTCTATTTTTTTCTTTCTATTTATTTTCTGGTAATGTAAACCATCCACTCGTTTTAACTAAACCCAAAATCCAAATTTAATTCACCAGCTTTGATTTCATTCAAATCATTTGTTTTAAGAAACCCATCCCCGTTCGAATTTGCACGCTTATGCCGCAGAGTTTACTACTAGCAGAGGAGGAACTACTGATATAAATTCTTGCCGATTCGCCACCCTACCGCGGGCACGAATCAAACGGCACCGTTGTCGATGGTGCCTTAGCAAGTAAAGTGAGAAGTCAGTGGAAACACTTGTGATCCTCATCACAAGTGATCGTGAATTGCTTTTATATTTTACTCGTCATTTTCTTTTCTTCATAAAAAAACAAAGGTCAAGTAGGATCTGCTTTTGTGTTGTTTTGTGTGGCCCTATTTTCACTGCAAGTAAGATTGCATTTCCAAGGGTTTGAATTGAGAGAAATGGACCCCCCATAAGGAAGAGCAATACAGCCGAGGGTAAATCCTAGAGCTATATGACAATGAGGGACTATAGAACCTCGTATGCAAAATCAGCAACCCTCGGGAGAAATCCAAATCCAAATAGGTCCATGAAGGACTATAGGAGACCATCGATGAGTAAACCCTCCTACATGGTGCCTCCACAAGATATCTCAAGTTAACTCAGCCTACCACAACCAATTACAATTAATTTCTCCCTGCTGAAAGGTGCCATTCGGACCTTACCAAACCCATGGGTGATGTCATAGGAAGAGCAAAAGAAAATCATCGCTCAATTAAGTCAAAAAAATCGACACTATGGAAAACAATGTAAACAAGAGAATTGATGGACTTCAAAGTGACTTTGAGCATAAATGGGACAACCTGCAGATTCCATCAAGACCTGAATGATCAAGAACAATGTCCACTGCAGGAGGATTGTCAAAGTGACACCATGGCAAAGGAGCAGTGTCAACAACAGCCACACGAGGAGCTTATAGAGGATTTTATTGAATTATCTAAAGGATTGTATGAATCCTCAGATATGTGTGATGTTGTTTTTCCAAGGGAGAACCAAGAAGAAATCATTTCTTATTGATCGAGGAGGGCAAAGTGAAACAAAAAGTTGAGCGGGAAGTGCCCAAAGAATGCTTTCATTCAACCAAACCCCATAGATTCGACACCACCGCCACGCCCAAGACACTAAAAACAACCCACTGCTAGTACCCCTCACCGACTAAGTACATACGCCCACACCGTGCAAACCTTCAAAACCAAGAAGACTCGTCCCATGCAAGTCTAACCCATCATCGCATGCCATGCGTAACTTCAAGAGATTAGTGGCCATCGCTCGCATTTTGCCACTACATCAAAGAAATACAAATTTGTCACACGTATGGCACAAAGTTGGTTGGTTCTAGTGCCGGCTCTGCCTAAGCAATTCGAACCTAGGTACTAAAGTTCCCACTTTTGTTTTAATTTCTTTTCTTCTCGTCTTATTTTATATTATTGTATTTTATTTTGACTTCTATAATTTTTCTTTTAGTTTTTTCTAATTTTAGTTAATTTATGTTTTAGATTAATTTTTACTTCGCAATTTTTCTTGCATTAATTTTTGTGTTTTTAAAAGTAAATCTTGAAGCATGTATTGAAAACTCAGAAAAGGTGGATTTTTCGCAATTATAGTTAAAATTTTGCAATTCTAATGAAATGTGAAATTTTCACATAGATGAAATTTTCGCTGTTAGCTAAATTTCGCTAGCTTATTAAAATCTTGTGAGAATGAAATAGAGTAATTTCGCTTAGAACAAAGGCTCAGCGAAATTCCATGTTTTAGTTTAAAATCCTAAATAAATAAACAGTTTCATGTGACAAGAAAAGCATCAGTGAATCTAATTTGTTTTTTTTTTATTATTTTATTTTATTTTACTTTATTTTATATTTAAAAAAAATCAAAAACCGTTTGTTTTATATATATATATATATTATTTTTTTGTATTTCAAAAAATAGTTTTTTTTTTATATATATTATTTAAAAATCGTTTTACATATATAAAAAATATTGAAAAAAAAAATTTTGTTTCTTATTTTTATTTTAGTTTTAATTACAATTATTTTATTTCGCTTTCAAAAAATCGTTTTACAAAAAAAGTTTTGGCTTTATTTTTATTATTTTATTATTTTTATTTTTATTTTTAATAATTAATTATTTTATTTGAATTCAAAATCAAAAAATTTTCAAGGATAGACATAGCGCTTTTTCGTTGTGCTTAATAAATGCACTTTCGCTAATTTCAACGAAATTTCATGCCTACGCTCACCTCCACTTTGCTTTCGCCATAACTTTTTCATCTGAACTCCGTTTTAGGCGTTCTTGGTACCGTTGGAAAGCTTAGAGAGTGTAGAATCCAAATATGGCCAGAAAGGACATTTTTGAGATTATTATAAAAGTGTAATTTTAAAAAATGGTTCAATTGGTCACTTTTTTCCTCTCTTTTCTTCCTCCTCCTAACTTGTTTATTCAAGCCCAACGAGTGAATAAGGTGTCAATGGAAATCTTGTGAGGTCTCCTATCCAGAAATGATCACATCTTATCATGGAGGTAACACTTCCTTCTCTAATTTTCCATTCCGAGCCCCATTTCGGACACCGAGATGTTCGTCGGGGGAGAAATAGCAAAGGAAGTGGATTTTGTATTTATGTTTTGTTATTATTTTGGTGCTCATTTTGTGATGTTTAGTGGCTTGCTGGGTCCCTTCTATAAAGTTGTTACTTACAAATTTTACTTTTTCAAAATCCGGACCCATTTTGTAACTGAAAATTTTTGTGGGTTTTCGCTTTCTAACTCCGTGGTTTGAAAATTGAAGCTTATCCAATCTTCTATTGATGCTAGATTGGTTCCATGCTTAGCTGAGTGAATGATATTGAATTCTTATTGATTTCAACCTTTTTCTTCCACCTTTAGCTAACTACACACAGAAAGCACATTAGGGATTTCATAAATGATAGGTCAAAACTCGTGCAACCTCCTTTATTTCGCATAACCTACCCTAGCTCATCACCGCCTTTAATAGGTTAAGGACCCTGTGGAAAAGAAAAGAAGAAAAAGGAAAAAGAAAAGAAGAAAGAAAAGAAAGAAAAGAAAAAGAATAAAATTGCAATCTTGCCTTGGAAACCCAGCACTGGCCCGAGGGTATAGCGGCGAAGTTTCAAAGCTCCAGCGCCCTAAACCTTCACCGTCGAGTCACCGACTTAAAATGCCATACGGGTGGATGGGTGGAGTTTAGCAAGTCAGGGAGGTGCTGGAGTCTCAAATCATTCCAAGTCCGTGAAACCCGAAGAGCTCAGGTTTTCTGAAAGATCCTATGACTGCGCCCTCAAACCTTAATCGGGTCGGGAGTCACCTGTGATCCCCTAATGGACTTTCATGAGGCCGATTCCTCAAGATTGCACCCTACAACGCAGTGCTGAACTGTGGAATAAGAGGGTCCCCGACCTATTTAGGGTTGGTTAACATTCTAGGTCAGGGTAGTATTCCAGTTGGGGAGAGGCAAATACTCGCTTATCATTGAGAGCCGATCAAATAAACAC